>JAQQZS010000019.1:15501522-15521665 GCA_030068045.1 Platyallabes tihoni | reverse complement strand
TTCACAACCGGCAACATGACAAAATGGTTCCCATAGCGTTTTCACGCAGCATCGAGTAAAGTCTTTGAAAGGGAACAAAATTGTTTTTCTTCTGTACATGAAAGAAATAAAATTTTAACCCTGAAAAAAAGATGTTGGGTTGAAGGTTACCTTCAAACAAAATACTCAATGTCTATTTAAGTCCTCATATTTATGAAATAAAAAGCCGAACTTAAATTATCCACCTGCAGCAAACCAAAAATGCCATCTGCTTCTGTGTGCCGTCATCCTTTTATTGCATGTACTGAAGCATGCAGTCAGCTGTCAACCTGAAAAAAAGGACTGTTTATATAAATCGTGTCCCGGTGGTTGTGACGCATACTTTGAGCAACACAATATTAAACAAGTTCTATTTTTATGTTACAAGATCACCATAATCTTCAAATTTAGAATAGTAAATAAAATTATTTTTAATTAAATACTCATTATTTATTTTCCAATCACAGGGAGGCGCAGCAGGGGGATGAAAGGCTCTGGAGCCGTGTGTTGCCGGCCCCTGGTATAGCGCTTTTAACAATAGTCATTGTCGCAGAGTCAGAGTCGGAAAATTATGGAACTGTATATGAAATGTGTGAGAAAATATGTATAAATCAAATTAGTGTGTGATTGTGTGTGCCCTGCAATTGATTGGCACCCTGTCTAGGGGTGTACCCTGCCTAGTGCCCAAAGTCTCCTTTGATAGGCTTCAGGCTTCCTGTGACCCTGTATAGGAATGAGTGACATACCGTAAAAGATGAAAGAAAGACTTGCATGATAGCCAGACATTTAATAGAGAAACCTATTTCAAGTATAACCAAGGAAACAAACCAAAGACCAAGAAAACAAGGTAGAGATTTTGGATGAGGTCCTTATGTTATAAAGAGAAGAGATTTTACAAAAGAACTAAAAGATGTGCCTGCTATCAAGGCAAGGAGATGTACAGTAAGTAACTCCCTCGTCTTTGTTCGCACTTCACTGGATTGGGCTCGATGTGTCGCTCATTCCGGCTCCTACATACTGTGCTGTGATTGGCCAGCTGAGCTGTCAATCACACCGAAGGTTTGTCTCATTCTTTTGTGTAACTGTAAACCCAGATTAAAGTATTAGTGATGTTGCTCATAGCTGTTGTTTTATTCTATCCCACACAGAGATGAATGAAAATGCACATACAGATAAACTAAAAATGAAATAACTACAGATTAAAAAAAACTACAAAAGACTACTGTACATAAAAAAATATTATTTCTAATTGTTTCTTTACAAGGTAAAGAAACAATTAGCTACATAAAAATAGCCACACAAGACATTTAACCATTTAACGACTCCTGGCTGCACACAAGGGTTTTTGCCAGTGATTTTCAGTTCCCTTAGTTATGACCATGTATCTGTGTTTCCACATGTCCATGTCCAATGTACCACAGTCCAAAGATATGCAGGTTAGGCTAATTGGCGTTTCCAAATTGCCCGTAGAGTGTGTGTATGTGTGTGTGCCCTTATGGAAACATGATTATCAAATTCATATGTGAATTGGATGAACACTCCGCAAATAAGATGGAAGCACAACATTTTATAGAATTTACAATTTCATAATATTTTCCTTTAGTGGATCTAAAACAGGGCTGTGGTGGAGGTTTAGCCATCTCTGACTAACATTTACCCCTCTGACTAGTGTATACCACATCTGACTAGCGGTTACAACCACTTTTACCACCTCTGACTTGTGTCTACCATATTTGACCAGTGATTAACATCTCTTACTAACATCTGACAATTGCTTGATCTATTTATTGTTTAATCTATATGAGTCATCATAAACCAACAAATCACAGGCATTTTGAAAGCAAGTAATTGTGCTTACTATGTAGAAAATCCTGACCTCCAGTAGCAACAAAGCTGACATTACTTCATGTGCAAAAAACCTATTGTTAATCAGAAATAATTTTATTGAATTCAAGAAACATTTGTACATGTTTGTACAATACAGCTCAAATACATCATATCATGCTCAGGAACCACAGGTAGGCATGAAGAATGTCAAATATGGTGGGGAATGCAACAGTCAGTTTCAGAAAACAAGTTAGTGTAGAGTCAATCTAATATTAACTTATTTATATAATTGCAACTTAATGTCAGCTAGCTACTAATAGACATGCAAACATAAGCTAGCTTATTTAAAACAAATGAGTTATCTAAATGCCTAAAACTAGTGCACTTTAAAGCACTTTTTGTAAGTCGCTCTGGATAAGAGCATCTGCCAAATGCCTAAATGTAAATGTAAATGTAGTGCGTGGCTGTGGTTAGACAACCAGTCATTGATGGAAGAAGGCTGGTATGGTTGGCAGTACTGGAAAGAGGAGAGAGCAGCTGCCTGTCAAAATCCTCATAAAAAAAAAGAAACCCAGAAGAAAACACATCTTAGCATTATGTCACCTTAAACAACACTTTGTCTCCTTAGTAATTGTTTATTAGTTGAACCAAATGGCCTCCAAAACTATGGGCATTACAGTATGTCCCAAATAACCCTCTCTAACCAATGAACAAGGCACTACTTGGGATGTCGGAATCAACGACAGAAACGTCAGTTAGCTCAAGACGAATAAGTGGAGAAATGAGGAGAAAATTAGGAGACTTCAGCACTGTGTCCCACCGAGCAAATTCAGGACATGCACCTTATTACTGTGTGTGTGTGTGTGTGTGTGTGTGTGTGTGTGTGTCTGTGTGTGTTTGTTTTCTGACCTGAAATAGGGCCAGGAGTCAGAAGTGCAGCTTCCTGAGACTGATAGCTTCCTGCAGGCAACTTATACCTGTGAGCAGGTAAAACCACAGCAGGTCCAAAAGTCAGAAAGACCAAGAGCAGAGGAGCGAGGAAAAGAAGAAAGAGAAAAGGGAAACAATGTAGCCGAGACAGAAAAAAATGGCAAGGAGGAAAAAGTAGGGACAAAGGACGAGATAGAGATGGGGGTGCAGTGAGAGGGTGAGATGGAAAGAGATAAAGAGCAAGAGGCATAAGGGAAAGACGGAGAGATAGAGAGGTGCTGTCAGTGGCAGTGTGAGTGTTTAGCTCATTGTTAGCAATGCTGATTTGAAACTCTATCTGCCCCTCTGACACAGTGCAGCTTTTCCCATGTGGTCCAGCTCAGGAGCAGCCTGAGTAAACACTGACACTAATCTGGGAAATAGATTCAGTTCAGATATTTCACACAAAAACGAATCAGATTTTTGTTTCAGGCATTATGCAAGAGGCCACTAATGAAAGATAGAGAATCATGAAAAAGAAATGCAAGTTTACAAATAAGTGTTTGATTTATGTATCCTATATTTTGTATCTATTGCCTTTACTTTATCAATTTCTCTTGATGGCACCTACAGTCTTGCTCCAAACTTGTACAATGAGAATTATCTTATCTTATCTTATCCCATGCAAAATCTGGTCACTTAATATGTTCTTCATGGTGCCTATAGATATTTAACAATATCACATCTGTATGTGGAATGGCCCTGGACAACCCATTGGCTGTCTTAAAAATAAATAAATAAAAATGTCGTTATGCATGTTTATTTTATGAATTCATTATTATTATTAAGTCTGTACAAAAAAATCTGATTTCCAAACATTAGTATTCCAGCAAAAAAAAAAAAGAAAAGAAAGCAGATTATGTTGAAGACCATTTTTCAGACAAAAAAAAGAAAAGAAAACATCTGGGTTTTGCAGGCATGAAAAAAGAAGCAGGTGCGGTTCAGCAGGTTCAGTAAAACTACACAGTTAATTTCTTTATAAAACTGCACAAAATGTATCTGGGACTATATTTTTAACAAAAGATAATCAAACCAATTATTGACTTTGTTTTATTAATTACTGTTTTCTGGGGGATTTTTTATACCAAGTAGGTCCGTGGGTCTTTTCCAGAACGGATCTGTTAATGAAGTACACCCTGAGAAAATGCATTTTTTCATCTTCATCTGTTTTATAGATCTTCCAAATTTTCTATTTAAACAAATTTGGTAACATTAAGGGAAAGAAAACTAATTGGTTGTTCTAACTGTTTGAACCTGGCCAATACAAAAATGGAGAAAAGACAAAAAGCAGAAACTATATTCATTCTTCTGTTTTTGTTTGTTTGCTTTTTCAATTAGCGGCACGGTGGTGTAGTGGTGAGCACTGTCGCCTTGCACCTCCAGGGTCCGGTTTCCAGCCAGGCTCAATTCCCGTCCCTATGTGCATGGAGTTTGCACATCCTCCCAGTGCTTGGTGGGTTTCCTCAGGGTCCTCTGGTTTCCTCCCACAGTCCAAAGATATGCAGGTTAGGCTAACTGGCGTTCTCAAATTGCCCGTAGAGTGTGTGTATGTGTGTGTGCCCTTATAGAAACATGATTATCAAATTCATATGTGAATTGGATGAACACTCCGTAAATAAGATGGAAGCACATCATTTTATAGAATTTACAATTTCATAATATTTTCCTTTAGTGGAACTAAAACAGGCCTGTGGTGGAGGTTTACATTAACATTTACCCCTCTGACTAGTGTTTACCACATCTGACTAGCGGTTACAACCACTTTTACCACCTCTAACTTGTGTCTACCATATTTGACCAGTGATTAACATCTTATCTGACTAGTGTTCCCCATCTCTGCCTGGTGTTTAAAACTACTAGCATTTCCCATCTCTGACTAGAGCTTACTGACCTCTAACTAGCATTTACCACCTCTCAATAGAGTTAACCACCTCTGAATGGAGGTTTTCACACTTCTGATTAGCGTCTATCACTGCAAACTAGTGATTATTCACCTCTGACTAGCATTTACTTACGTTTTACTAGGAGTTACAACCACTGACCAGCTTTCACCATCTCTGACTAGTGTATACACAAGTCTAACTAGTGTCTACCATCTCTGACTAGCATTTAACATCTCTGACTAGCATTTACTGACATCTGACTAGCATTTCCCACCTCTGACTGTCATAAAAAACACTGATTAGCGTTTCCCACATCTGACTTGTATTTAAAATCACTAACCAATGATTCCCACCTCTGCCTAGCATTTACCACCTCTAACTGGTGTTTACCACCTCTGGCTAGTGTTTACTGACCTTTAACTAGCATTTACCACCTCCGAATAGCGTTAACCACCTCTGAGTGGAGGTTTACACATTTCTGATTAGCATTTACCACCACAGACTAGAGTTTATTCACCTCCAACTAGTGTTTCCCACCTCTGACTGGCGTTTAAAAAAAACACTGACTAACGTTTCCCACCTCTGACTAGTGTTGACTAGTGTTTATTCACCTCTGACTAGCATCTACCACCTCTGACTTGCATATACTGAGCTCTGACTGCCGTTTACCACCTCTGACTATCATTTACTCACTACTATCATTTACTCACTACTGACTAGCGTTTACCAGTACTGACTATCATTTACTGACCTCTGACTATTATTTACTGACCTCCGGCTAGTGCTTACTATCTCTGACTAATGTTTACTGACATCTGATTAGCATTAATCCACCTCTGAGTAATGTTTATGCCTAGTGGAAATTCTTCTAAGAAGAACAGGAGTCACTATAACAGCAAAGGGGGCTAAATCTAGAATAGGATGAACAGAATTCACATATTGATGTGATAATCAGGTGCCAACAAACTTTTGTCCATCTATGAAAATTGTAACATGGAGTCAGAGCGTGTAAACACAATATGTTATTTATTAGAGCAAATCCAATAATCAAAACCAGAAAATGCAGAACATGAAATGCAGAAAACAATGATAAATAGGAGAGTTTGCAAAGAAACAGCAAGGATTAAATAGACAAACTAATTATAAACATAACACTGAACATCTGGACATCTGGACAATCAGGAAATACACCAATGATGGGACAGGGCTGAAGACAGGAGGAATACATGATATAAATGTTTTTCTTTTTTTTTTACTTCATGATTTTGTCTTTCTGCAATGATGTTTATGTTGTATATAGAGCCATGATGGGGGGAAAAAACAGTCAGTCTGCTTAAGTATGTCCACACTGTGTATTTCCTCTCATAGTGAATGTCAGGTTTCGATGTGTTTCATGCCATAGTGAAAGAAACATACAGTAAGCCTAATTATCAATAATTCAATTTTTAACCAGGCATTGCATGTTAAAATTTCCACAATGCTCCTGTGCTAACATGTAATTGGAACAGAAAGCACTCTGTACAGGAAACAGAAGATGTATTTTATCTAATATTCCAAAATTTGCTAGTAAAACTGACTTTTTCCCCTCTTATAGTAGATGTTGACATGCACAGTGGCCATGTGAGTCAAGAGAAGACTACGAAGCTTATGTGAATATCTTTGGAAAGAATAATTCTTAGAATGTGCACAGTTCCAAAGACTTGGAACTCTATGCCAGGGTGAAATAAACCTGTTCTTGCTAACCAATACCTTATTAAGAACAGCTGTATATGAATACTGGTCAGTATAGACGTATACTTTTTAGCCACAATTAGACATGATTCATAAAAGCAACTTGTTTTAAATTGTAAAGCAGATCCTTGCCTCCCAGAATTAAACAAGAATGATGTTACCCGAGCATGGAGCAGTTCTTATGTCTTCACTGTACCGTCTGTCTGTCATCGTCCCTCAACAGTTCAATTACTCCATGTACTCCATGGCAGACGTTGCCACCCCTCTTTCCATTGTCCTGCATGTCATTTCGGATAGAAGCCTCTGTTTACATTTTAATGATATTAATGACAGGTTGGCTTCTTCGGTAACATTCTCCTGGATAATTGATCATGAAGTGACACACGAAGTGGTTCAGGTTTAGCTCATGTAAAATTGCTAAGCAAACCAATAGACGTTTTTAACTAGATTGGGTTGAACCTAGAGTATTTTAACCGTAATTCCCTAGAAATTAATGACAACAAAAAGTTAAACCCCTCTATTTTGCAAAGCTTATCAGAAAGCACTTTGTTTCAATTGTCTTAGGGTCTTAAGTATATGAGGGGTGTTCAAGTTTATCTTGAACATGAAGGCGTAAAACAAATGGACATTTACAGTATGGTGATGAGACCCCAGTAAAACATTTGAATGATGCAAATGTTTTAAAGAAAGCAATACATCTGTTAATGACAGTCCCAGCCAAGGTGGCTCAGGGCCCAATGCAGTTGTTCCCATAAACATTCAGCAAGTGGACCACCTGACCCTTAAAAATTGAGACACATCTGTCTGTGGGAACTGTACACACAATCATTCTCAAACACCTCTTGCTTATTAACGGAACTTGGCTGGGAGTTATTGCCACAACACTGTACAGCCCTGACCTCGCTCTAAGCCATTTCAACAGGTTTGGGCATATACTGTACACACAGCGTCAGCGTCTTTATTGTGTTCTGATATTCTGCAGAATCAAAACAAAAACGGCACTTATATGAAATGACAGAATCATTTTCCCCCACCTTAGCACATAGTTTGGTGTCACTATGAATGAGCATGCTATTCAGAAGAAGTGTTTTTCAGGTTTTCAATTCATGCGTTAAAGGTCTTGCACTAAGTAAGAAAAATAAAAACTCAAATTGGTATGCTATTATAGAAAAATAGTCCAAATTGGAGTGGTGTGATATGTCCTGACAGCCTGAAGTGGGTTATTTCACTATAACAGCATGTCTTGAAGTGTTTCATAGCTCTTACACTACATCCAATCACCAGCATGATTTCAGCTTGGCTTTTATTATTACATTTTAGACTTATCAATGAAACAAGTTAGTTCCTGTTATGACTTACTCTAAATAGTCAAATCCTGAAAACAATCAGTGCATTACTTCTGGAGAAATTATCACAAATATTTTGGACTGATGTAGGTCATATGATAATGAAGGAACATCTGTGAAACCAAGTCGATTTTAAACTAGTCCTGTATATGTTCCATATCATTTTAAATGATGGATTCCTGAATAATCAGAATCAGCTGCGGGGGAAAAAAAAGGATTAGTGTTTTATACCTGAGGGAATAAAGTCAGTTCTTGCTCATGCACTTAGACTGCCGGATGAAAATCTTCGAATTCATTCCGTCTCTGAACACGTAGCGTAATGAGCAGTCTGCTTCAACATGGATGTGTTTAGAAGAAAGCAGCTCATGCATGTGAGGAGAGCTGAAGTGCTTATTCTGTGGAATAAAGTCATTAAGTAAAGCCTCTTTTCCTCATCTCAGTCGCTCATCAACGGCCAACTTGACATCCTGACCCCGCCTCCCCCTTCCACCTTAACATTTAATTTATTGATCTTCATTTTATTTGAATTCGCGAAGAGCCTCGTGCGCCGTTTTAAATTAATCCTAGTTAATTTCCATCCCACTCGTGAAAGAATGAATGAGGCCTCTGTTTCAGGAGGCCACCCAGTTTTATGAGAATCTGCAGTGAATTAGAAAATCTGTCAGTGCTCCTGGAGGATATGCCCCGTCATTCCACCTGTAAAGAAGGGTGGGGGGGAAGAAAAGAAAAGAAAATGCGCTTTTGTCTATTATCTCGTAGGCTTACCTGACATGAGTTAACCTAGAGGTCAATAACATCCGTGGAGCGTTGCAGGAACCACTGGGCTGGAGAGAGACGAACTGAGAGAGAGCTTTGTTTCGATTCTGAACACCAAATCTGCTCAGTGTTTAAGTAACTGTGAGAAAAAAATAGCTTGCTTACATTTATATAAAGCATAATAATAATACATATATACTAACTTCATGTACTGAATTAACAATAATGACAATTTACAATATCATCATAAATTTAAATACTATATATACAGTATACATAATCACAGTGGCTTACTGAGAAGATCCTTGTGCTCCCCGTGCACATTCTCCCTGTGCTTGGTGGGTTTCCTCCAGGTACTCCGGTTTCCCCCCACAGCCCAAAGACATGCAGACTAGGCTAATTGGCATGCGATGGATGGGCATCCTGTCCAGGGTGCACCCCGCCTTATGCCCTAAGGTCCCCCACGACCCTGTATACAGGATTAATCATTGTAGTACTTCATTAAGTACACCTTGTAGTATTGGGTTGGATCCCATGTTATGTTATTCATGGCATAAATAACAAGGTGTTTTCCATTCTACTACATCCCACACATGCTCTATTGGAATGAGATCTGTGGAAGACATTTGAATACATTGAGCTCATTGTCAGGTTCATCAAACCAGTTTGAGATTATTTTAGCTTTGTGACATGGCACGTTATCTGGTGGTCAAAAAGGCATGGTTAGCCACCATACTCAGGTAGGCTGTGACATTTTAACTATGCTCAGTTGGTACTAAGGCGCCCAAAACGTGCCAAGAAAATTTCCCCCACACCATTACACCACCACAACTACCAGCCTGAACTGAATAGGGTGCAGAAATTCAAACTCAACAGACTAACCAATATTTTTATAATCCTGTATTGTCCGATTTTGGTGAGCCCATGTGAACTTTAGCTTCTTAGTAATACTCATTGTGGTCTTCTGCAAGTATAGCCCATCTGCTACATGGACACTCTTTGGTATACCTCAGTTGTAATGTTGTAATGAGATGTTATTTGAGTTACTGTTGCTTTCTTTTTCTATGATCTCGAACCACTCTGCCCATTTTCTTTTGACGTCTGGCATCGGCTAGGCATTGCCACCCAGAGGAAAAAGTAATAGTAATTAGAATAGTATATATACAGTATATATGGTATATATTTATATTTTTATGCATAAATTACTGTTCTTAGAAAAAAAATTCTAACACCATCTACTTAGTAACATCATTGGTCTCGTTGCATTTCTTCATCTACATTCACCAAATATAAACAAATGAAAGTCCAGACGAGGCCGGCAGCGTGTGTTTTTCCTGGGACGTTTTGTTTGCTTAATGTTTGTGTTCATTTGAATAGTAATGGACATGGCATGTAAATGGACTCTGAATGCTGAACAAAGAAGTCTGCCTCCCAGGTGCCCTATTCATGCCTAGGAAAAAAAAAAAAAGCCAAGTATGTGTTTGTGTAGTGGGGGGAAGAAATTTCCCAGTGTGTTTATATTTCATTCATTCTAATCAATAAAATCAGACTTTGTACATCGTTCTTTCATAAGCAGTACGCCGTTCCGGTTAGCGAGTGGAAAGAGCGGGAGGGTCGGAAGGATTTGCCTAATTTAAGTGGATAATTTACAAGTCCTCTGTGTGTTTTTCAACAGCATCACCCACCCGAGACGGACAGCTTTGCATTCAGTCAGCCATACGCAATGTGGCCACAAATTAAACAACTTTGCCGTAATGATCTTGCAGCCGGAGTGCCGGCTGTCTCTGATGTTTCACAAACAGAAACAAAAGATGAAATGCTCCGTATCAAAGTGCTGAAGGCAAAACTAATTAGTGTTTAGCACTGCTTAGCAATGATCCGTTCCATTGCCCCAGGCTGTCCCTTTTGATTTTTTGGCGAGGCACATTACTATAACATTCACAATAAAATCCCTCAATTTCTCTCCTATTCATCTCAGTGACGATCAGTATGAGTGAGCAATAATGATAGAAACAGAGCCCCTGTATATAGTATGCTGGGGATTTTCCTGATGGCAGTGGTGTATGCACAGTTAGAAGCTGATCCGGTACCACAAGCACCCTACCATTCCAAGTAACCCTTTTTTCCCGTCTCATTCTCTTGGACATCATCTCTGTATTGAACTTTAAGGTAAATTTCATTTCAAAAACATTAATTAAATGCATACTTTCGAAGGGGTGGTGGATGGGGTTAGATCATTTTTTTAAATGAGTGTGTTAGGATGTTAATCAGTGCGCAGTGTGTATGTTTAGGCAAAGCTGCTGATTAATGAACTGCTTTACCGAACCTTATAGCATCAGCATCTGGCAGTTGAAATTCAAATCACTCTGTGAGTGTGTTTCAAAGAGAAATCTTTTATAAATAACCTTACTGTTAAAGTAATATATGATGATCCTGAAGACTAGTTCAGATTAGATTTGACTTCAATTAGACTAGATTAAATTAGTTTGAACTGTTACTATAGAAACCGTTATTTGCTATATGAGAACAATGAACCAATCAGATTTTACGCATTTTAAATGCAGCGAAATGACAAAGATATTTTAACATACGAGATGTTTTTGTAGTGTGGCCCCCATTCCTTAAATAATGGGGTGACTTGGTTGATAATAATAATAACTATCTACTGTAGCTAAAAACCAATTCGAGTATTATCAGCACTTAGTTAAAAGAGCAGGAATGAACAATGAAACGAGGGCACCAGTATAGAAGAGCATGAGTACATACAACTAGATCCATCAAAGAAAATGCTAATGCCCCTGCTAGTACAGTAGATGTGGAAATAGGCTGAGCATCAGGCCAAATCCAAAAAGGCAGCTTCAAACTTTTTATGTCAGCCTTTTTTACTTTGGAAAGCCATGTTGTGACTGCATCCATGTGCTCAATCTCATAAGGGAAGGGTTAAACCTATACTTCATACACAGATTCAAATTTTGCTTGGGGTGTGTGTATGCCTGCATGTGTGTGTTGTTCTAAGGTTTTTTTTAGGGAAGGAAGGAATTGGTAAAAATACATTAAACTGTCCTGTAATTCTCTGCTCTTGTGGTTCTGTTTTGACCTGAGAATCCCCTTTTTTCATTTTCTTCTAAACATATTTCTAATCGATACAGATTAAATAAAAATGCCAGTGTGCATCACTAATTATTAGTATAACTATTATACCAAAACATCTCATACATCCATGTCATGCAATACTCATACCATCACTTTAATCCATAATGATGACAATCAGTAAAATCAGCTGGACCATAAACTGCATTGTAAAAAAAAAAAAAAAAAAAAAGTCACCTGAAAGTTTAGTAGCAAGTTGCACAGCTTTTTGAAGTTTACTCAACCAGTCGCCCATTGTATCCCATTGATGTAGTTGGTTCAATAAAAACTAATTGGCCTAGCAATACCCCAACAATTAAAACATGCAAACATTACAATGATAAAAAAACGTATTAATTAAAGGTAAAACAGTGATCTGTATAAAACAGGAGAATATAAGTTCTATGGTGCTTAACTATAATAAAATACTTGGATAACACCAGATGCTTATCACTTTCTTACTGATTCTTTTATATTACAATATCATTACCATTTTTAAAAACTAGCAAAGATGAACAGTTTTCCCCCACAATGTGTCAGACACAAAAAAAGAGCCTATGGTTACAATAGTTTGTTTCTCCAAGTCCAATAATAATCGTTTCTATGGCTACATACAGTAAGTCGTAAATCACGTGAATGGATCTCAGGGAAGGTAAATTGCTGGGTCAACTTGATTCTTTTTAGTTTATTTAGTCTGTGTCTTTAAAGTTTTCAAGAACACAGTGTTACCTGTTGTCTCAACAACTACCACTATATTAATTTATTCAACATTTATCTAGATGGAGTTTTTAGAATGTGTCCACTGTGTATCCTTATTATTACACTGTTTCCAATAATAAGGAAATATTAGCTACATATGTTAGTTAGCTATATCATTTACATTATCTCCCTGTGTTAGCCTGTTCAGTTCATCATTTTAGTTTCTCTGATTGAATGAAATGTATAAATTATTGTGTCGTCAAATTTAACCAAAGTACAACCACAATTTACATAGAACCCATTTTAAACTAATGACATACAAGGGGCATTCAAGTCAAAGTTCTCCTCAATAAAGACATAAAACCAATTAACATTTAATATGATGAGACTCTTAGTTGCAGTAAAACATTTCAACGGTGCCAACATTTTTAAAAAGGCCATTATGTCCATCAATGAAGATCCAGGCCGAGGTGCCCACTGCAGTGGTTCCCATGAACGTTTATTGACGGGAAAGTCAGATAACTTATTGCATCTGTCTGTGGGACTGTTCACACAATCATTCACACACCAATTGCATATCACCTGGCTGGGAGTTCCTGCCAGATCTTTCAAGAAAGAAATTCCTAAAACATTATCTGCCAGTGTAAATATAAATTTTTCTATAGTAACATTTGACTAGAAATAAGCTTAATAATCTTATGTATTTTGTTTGTTGTAATCCTATTTTAAGAAATTTAAATACATTTGGCAAAATTAAATAATATTTCACTTTCTAAGATACTAAGATTGTTGAGTGAACACTGCAACAAAAGACATCTTAGCAGTTGAAAATGTCTTTAATATAGTCAATTCTGTCTACAGTAGAGCTCATTTCTAGACAAATGTTACTATTCTATAAATGCAAATGGCTTGTTTTGTTGGCAAAACAAATATTTCAAGAAATAATTGCTTAAATCCATTTGCATATAAATAAGCTTAAAATATTATTATTATTATTGTTGTTATTATTATTATTATTATTATTATTGTTGTTATTATTTTATGCAATCTTATATAACCTCGACCAATTATGGTCCCAAGCTTGGAGGATGGAGGGTGGTGGTGAGAAACGAAAATCAGGCGTTGGATTCATGGTGGACAGGCAAACTGCCACAAGTGTCATTGCCTTCCTGCCAGTATCAAGCCGCCTAGCAGTGCTCAACATCAATGGCACCATCAAGCCCCACATTTTGTTCATCTATGCGACAACTAAGACTGAATACTCCAAAGTAAAACTTTTACCATCAGGTTCAATTTACAGGTGTCATGATCTCACTATATGATCATTGTCAATGGGGACTTTAACGCTGGCATTAATGCAGATAGGACCGGATGGAGAAAGAAAAAACTTTTGCCATCTCGGCAAACACCAACTAACATGGCAAAATCCTTTGGGTGATGATTTAGCAATCCTGGACTACATCTTAATTAATTGCAACTTTTGATCTTCATTCAAAGGTGTTTGTGTCATGAAGAGACCCAACTGTGGGTCAAATGATTACCTCATACATGCCAAGCAACAGCCCAGACTTCAATATGCCAAACAACAAGTCAGCCACGCTGAAATGGAAATATCTATTGGAACCTGTCTGTAAACAGGAATTCAGCTTGCACTAACCAACGGATTTGCACTACTGGGCCAATCAGTAGATGTTGATGAAGAGGAGACACAAATCTCAGAGCCCATCCTGGAATGTTCCAAACCAGTGTGTCCATCAATCTGTTGTCAAACACAGCCATGGATGAACACAATCCTTCACTCTACTCTTCAACATTGTGGTCAACTCTATTATGAGGAACATATTTGAGGGCAAGTGAGGATTTCAGTACGATGTGAATGGGTACATAACTGATCTCATATTTGCTGACGACAGCACCATAATTGCCAACAGCGACACTGAGGCCACAGGCATCCTGCATGATATTGCTCTCATTGCCTCACCATATGGCTTAAAATTTAATATGGACAAGACCAATATCCTAACAACTCATTGGTCAAAGGACATTTTAAATCTTGAAGACACCTGAATAGGACTGGTTCAAGAATACAAATAGGTCTCCGGTCCAGGAAAAGAAAGTGGCGTCAGCCTCTGCTGTCCAGCAGGATTGTCCAGTGTTTCAGCAGGAGTTTGTCTAACTCAAGTGGTGTCTTTGGAAGAAGGCCAACTTTATCCATCAAGACTATAATATGACTCCTTAGGATGCTGATCGTGCCAATCCTCCTTATATGGTTTAGAAACATAGATCCTGCTCAAGCCAGATTTAAGTAAACTTTCAGATTTCGGATGCAATGCCTGTGTTTTATTCTGAGAATGTCACTACACAACCATTTTCCCAATGACAAAATTTGATCATGATGCAAATATTAGGGCTACTGTCCAAGTACAAATTCAGCAGCAACTGGTATGACATGAAATGGCAGTGCTCTGGTGACAGCGACCCCCTGGTTGAAAAATCATATGATCTTCTCCAAAAGAAAACATGTTGCCATGGAGTGTAAAGCTCATGGAATGGTGTCATGAAGAATGTTCAGAAACCTGCAGAACCCAAAGCACCATATTGGTTGTGTGCAGATTGGTTGTGTTCAATCTGCTTCTCCAGCTATGGTATGAACTAAACTAAATCATATATTAATAAATTATAGATACTTTCATTGTCCCTTCAGTCTATCACATGTTGCTTTTTGCACTGCAAGTAAAAATATCTTAAATATAGTAAAATCTAATTATTATTTCTTAGAAATAAACAATAGACCAAATATTAGCCCATTTGTAGACTACTAATTGTTAAGTGTAAAATTCTTGTTCAGTTGGCAGATGCAGACTAGATAATATATAGATAATAGATAATAATTTATAATTATATAGATACAATACACAGTAAAAGATATAATTTTTTGCAGTTTGATAAACCTTGTGCATGCAAATCAAAAACAAATCTGTTCTTCTGACCTTCTTTGTAATCTGCACTGGAGTCATGAAATCAAACACAGGTTGTAAGAACCACCACTATTGCAGCCAGTTGTTTTGAGGTTACAACACAGATAAATTATTCCATTTAAATCTGTACAGTCGAGTCCAAAAGATAATTCTCAGACTTTTGGTCCCTGCTGTATATTTAATAACGGATGGAGCCGTTAGCAATCGTAAATAACGTGATCCGTATTCATAGCTTGAAGCTAAAAGCTCATCCTAGTCATTCCTTACATGAGAAGCCATTGTATTTAAAAGGTCAGGTCTTCCACTTTTAGTCACAAAAGACCTACTGCCCAAAGCTTTTCTGTCATTGAGAGGAGAGACGTTGATATTCACAGCACTCTCTGGTGTCACCTTTGCTTTGTTTTGCAGCATTTCTCCACCTTTTCCCCTGGGGAAATGCTTCCAAAAGACGCCCAAATGCTATTCTTGTACCTGTGAAATACGGCGTCCCGATTTCCACAGGGCAACTTTACCCTCACGCTGTCTGTTATGAAAATGACAACAAGTGTCTTTTGGGAAGATTTTGATTGTGTGACCTGGCAGAGTGCTCAAAGGGAAAAGAATAGAGCAGATGAAGAATGAATGTATTGTGTATTGTGTGGTGTGACATTTGCGTGACAACGCAAGCAACACATAGTGGAGGACATCCCCATTCCTGAAAGAGTCCAAAGTCCAAAGTCCAAGTTCTTATTGGCTGGAAAACATATATGGTATGTTCATATAAAAAGAGTCAACAAAAAAAATGTAAACACACTTCAGGAAAAGAATAACTTGTATAAATATTATAATACTAAATTTATTGCTATACATTATATGATTTTTTTGACAGGACCCAGAGAAATTTCATGGGTTTTACATTTTTACATATATATATATAAATGTAAAACCCATCTGGGTACTGCATCTTCAGTGGCTGGGTATACATGTGAGCAGTTGGGGTTAAGGGTCCTAATCACCCAACAGTGGCAGTTCAGTGACCCGCCATTTTGAACCCATGACCCTCCAATCTCTGACTCAACATCCTAACCCCTGGACTACCCCTGCTCCCTAATGAATATCTTATATAATTCTACTTGATTAACAACATTGGTTTAAAACATGCAAATAATGTAGTCCCCCGATATACCAGTCACCTCAATAGAAGTGATCATCAATTATGTGTTTGTTTCTGAAATTTGCTTCTTTAGTTTAATCTCTGGAGTTCTGAAGTTAGTGAAGCTAACAATTAAGAGAAAGTTATAGCCACCAGGTTAGTGTGGTACTGTATCATCTATTACTATTATTACAAACTATGTGCTCAGAAAGAATTCCAGATTTAAAACAGCTGCCATGACAGTCTTTAGCTCCATTTTAAAGACAATTATGTCATACATTGTCATAAACCATATAATCAGATATATTTGAGACATTGATCAACTAGACACAGCAGACCGAGGTCAGCGAATGAACATGTGATGTTTTAATTATAAAATTAGCTTCATTAGCTGGCCTTATCTTCACTGTTCTTACATTAGCTTTATAGCTCCAGTACAAAAACAAACCAAGCCATGGCTGATCAAATACATCGGGCTTAAGAGAGGCTATTAGCTATAATTTCAGATTTTATATGAATTACAGACAGATCTTGCACACTGATTGTACGGGAACCCTAAAAGTTACAGGATCTATGAGAAATCGTTGATATATGTCGTCACTGGGATTTCTTTCTATTATTGTTGTCATTTTCTTTTTGATCACATTAAAACATTGCTTCATGATTCTGATTATATAGTCTGCAATTGGACATGAAGGATAATTTGACATTAGTTGCTTGGTCAAATATTACTTCCCGTTTGTCTTTTTCTGTTTTATTGAACCTATTATGTAGTGATTGAGAGTTTGATTTGTTTCCCAAATATTTGTATGTTTCTTCTTTTCTCTGTGTTTTTCTGCCTCTCCCTTGTGTGTTTATGCAGATCCACAGAGCCATTTGCTTCCAAATAGCAATCATTAACAGTCATGTAAACACTGCAATGAGCACCAACTACACAGCGGATTCTTTCTAATAGTGCATAGCAATTGCTATTTAAAAAAAAAAAAAAAGATGGCAGATTAGTTGTGCATCTCTAACAAGCCACATAAATAAGACCATGTGAGTGATTAAGGCCAGATGTGTGGGTTTGTGTGTGTTACACAGTTGTAGAAAGTTCCAAATGTCTGAGTCAAGTTCTATCATCATCATCAGTTATCAAACGTTGATGTATTTGATGTCAAATTCGATTTCCCATTTCTCAAACATCACTCTACAGAACGAGAAAGTTCAATGCTGGGTGTTATGTCGGAGTCAATGTACTGAGGAAAAGAGTGATCAGAACATTCTACATTTTGCCTACATGAAATCATATAGTTACTTGTTTTTTTCTGTATTAGCATCTGTACATAAGGATTTCATATTTATATAAAAAAGTTAATATTAAAAGCTGTCGTGTTTAATCATATGAATCACTTTAGTGAATCGATTTGATTGACTCAGATCACCAGACAATATGCAATATTTTGATAGTGATTGTGCTTCTTTGCATGATTATCTCTGCAAATTGTTCCATGAAATCTTCTCGACTTTAACAAAATATGGTTACATTGACTTTTTATAAAATCTGTTTAAATAACTGGAAAATCAAGGCTTAACAGAAAAGTGTTCACCCCAATGCCAAGAGATGAGAAGTCTGTGAGCCAAAGTTGGGAGGTGGCATATGATAGGCAGAGCTGGCTGATAAGTGCAAATTGGTGACCAATTGGCAAGAGAATAGGAAAAAAAATATCAAGCAACATAAAAAAAATTTTGCATGTGTGAGACGTCTGTGAGCCACTCAACTGCTCAAATAGCACTTCAGTAATACAATTCTATCTTCAAAGTTTGACCGACATCTCATGCCAGTGGTCTGTTCCTGTCCTAAATGATGCCAGAAGGCAGACAGTCTTCCTTCAAGTGCTGCCATTACCAAAAAGTGGATAAATAAACAGGCATTTGGGACGTACCACAAGCTCAGTGTGTTATTTTTCAAACTTATATACTGATGTCAGTGTGTTGCAGTGAGTGGAGAATTTTTTTTGCCCTTTGATGAAGGCCTATACTGTAGATAAAATCCACTTTTAAACTTCAAATTGTTAAATTCTTTTTAAAATGGAATTATATGCTGTATCCATATTACATGTATGTCTGTAAGTATTTGCCTGTAAACATTTGCTGCGTTGTGTACTTTGTATTCGTGCCTGAACGATCAGTTCACGGTGCACTTAAGCTGAGATAGCCTATACTCTGTGTCCAATACAAATACACTGAAGAAACAGGATGTTGAATATTCTACCTGAAATAAATAGGAACATATCCAGTGTATGTCAGATTTTGTGCTGTAGTCTCCTAATAGTAAAAGAGAGAGAGAGAAAGCACCCTATTTGCATTTTTGTAAATCAGTTTCATCCACAGAAATGAAAACATGGCACAAAGGCACGAGCATGAAAATATACAAAACAAACCAAAGCGTACTGTTGTTTTAGTGCATTTAAATGGCAAACAAACACCTTGCAGACCTGCCGTGGGATTGGTGGGGAGGTAATGCAGGTACGCACGTGCATGCACACAAACATACACACACACACACGCACACACACACACACACACACACACACAATCTCTATAACTCTATAACTTTACCTCCCATAACAGTTACAATCATTATCAGGAGATCAGGAGAAAAAAAAATATCGTGTATGTATTGTCACTGATATTTTTTATATGGTTTTGGTGTGTTTCTGCATCAATTTTATTCAGTAAAATACTTGGAAATGTTTGTTGTAATAAACGTTATACTTTGTAAAACCTAAATGAGTCATGCTTAGGCATGTACGCTCACTGACCACCAATTGTTCCCAAAATCCACTGACCTGTCACTGATCATCATTGTCCTAACATTGTTTCACTCTTTGTCACCACCAATGATCAAGGAGTGGTCGCCACTGTTCCCAATGACCAGTCACTAATCAGCATTGCTCCCTGTGATCAGTCACTAATCACCATTGTTCCCATTGACCATCACAAATCACCATTGTTCCCATTGACCAGTCACTAATCACAATTTTTCCCCATTGACCGTCACTAATCACTATTGGTCCCAATGACCAGTCACTAATCACCATTGTTCCCATCGACCAGTCACTAATCACCATTGTTCCCATCGACCAGTCACTAATCACCATTGTTCTAATTGATCAGTCACTAATCACCATTGTTTCCAACAATCAAGAATTGGTTCCAGTGACTAATTACTGATTACTATTTTTTTCCAATAACCATTCCTTTACTTCCATTGTTCCCAATGATGAGTCACTAATCACCATTGTTCCCATCGACCAGTCACTAATCACCACTGTTCCAATTGACCAGTCACTAATCACCATTGTTCCCAATGACTAATCACTGACTTCTGTTCTTTCCGATAACAAGTCACTGATTAGCATCGTTCCAACTTACCAAACAATTACCATTTAATCCCCCCCCCCCTTTTTTTTTTTTACTTTTTTTAACTATACTTGGCCATAATTACAAGAAATAGAGGTGTTTCCATCATTTCATTTCTTAACTATTTTATTACTACAGCTGCTTCATTTTGTGTTCTGGACAGAAATCTTAGCATACATATGTAATTGTATAAAGTGGTGTGAAAAACTATTTGCCCCCCTCCTGATTTCTTATTCTTTTGCATGTTTGTCACACAAAATGTTTCTGATC
>JAQQZS010000019.1:15482205-15496009 GCA_030068045.1 Platyallabes tihoni | reverse complement strand
TGTGTGTGTGTGTCTTTCTGTGTGTGTGTGTGTCTTTCTGTGTGTGTGTGTGTGTCTTTCTGTGTGTGTGTGTGTGTGTGTGTGTGTGTGTGTGTGTGTGTGTGTGTGTGTGTGTGTGTGTGTGGGTGGGTGTGTGGGTGTGGGTGTGTGTGCCATGTTGAAATGACAGTGGAACAGTGGAAAACTGGGGAATTTTGAAGGGTAGCACAGCAACAAGGCCACAGAGCAAAGCAAAATGTTTTTTTTTCCTCCCCGAGCAGCACATAATCAGAAACAGCCTCCAATCATGAAACACAAGTTGAGCTCAACTTACATCAATCCACATTTTTTTTCCTTTCTTTTTCTTTTTTTCTGAGGGCAGCTGATTGCTCCAGATGGAAATTATGATTATAAACATATAAATATTGCAGGACTTGTAAAAATCAATCATTCAGGTGAACTGAAAAGTGTACAATGAGTTACCAGTTTATTACTTACAGCTATCAAGGACCTACTTCTATTGAATATGAGGCTTTACATAGTTAAAAGGATCTCCATATAGACCCCAGATTATCACTCCAAAGTCAAAGTTTCTTGAACTCCTAGATTCCTTAGACAATAAAATTCTTGTCACTACATACAGTATCCATCACTTCCATATGCACAGGTCTTCTTACATCCTATACTGTGTACATAGAAAGAGAACAATATTCCCCAGGGTTTATAGACAGCCTAGATTTCCGAGATATATACTGTAGATTCTATAGTCTGCAAGTCTACACTTTTAAGGTTTTAAAACTCTAGACTCCCTAGACACCCAAATTGTCTAGACCCTAAATGTACATTCCAATTCCAGGATGCCTAACCTTTGCCCAGATTTCCTTGACACTGGCATGTTGTAGACATCAAGATTTTTAACACTTCCAGTGAGACTAGATTTCACTAGACAGACTGGTAAGCCTAGATGTCCATCTCCAACTGAAAGTCCAGATTCCCCAGAGCCCTAGTTTCCCAAAAGCCTTCATACTGTATATCACACCTGGAGAGCATGGATTTCCTAAGTTTGTAGATTTTTGTATTTTTTTTTTTTTAATAAAGTCTCTATTTTCCAGACCAGGGGTGTTCAAGTCAAACCGGGATACAGTTACAGGAGCAAAAATTCTATTTATTTCTCTATATAGTCCCCTGCCACACTAATGCACTTATCCTAGAGTTTCACTAGTGCTTGGATACCATCAAGGTAAAAAGGTTTCTCAGGACACCAGAGCCAGGACTGAATGTCCTGCCTTACCTTTGAAACACTGGCCACCAAGGAACACCTTTAATGGCCCAAACATGTGGAAATGGCTTGGAGTGAGGTCAGGACTGCATGGTGGATGAAGGCAATAACACCTACAGTAGCTGAGTTCCTGTAATGTGCAAGTGGTGTTTTTAAATGATTGTATGGACGGTTCCCACAGACAGATGCGTCTCTTTTGCAAGTTGGTGACAAGGATCTGGTGTTCCACTCACTGAATGTTCATGGTAACCACAGCAGTGGGCTCAGAGCCACCTTGACTGAGATCGTCAATTACAGAGGTACGACCTTTTTAAAATATTTAGCAGTTTTATGCCTTCATTAACAAGACATTTCATCACTGGTTCTGGTTTGACATGAACACCCATCACACTTATGTTCCCAACTTTTCCTAAACCTAGTTATCCACAAATTTCAGAATGCCCAGAATTTTAGTTGCCTAGATTTCTTTGACCATTGTTTATCTTAGGCACATAGATTTCTTCCTTAGTGATCAACATTTTACAATTTCAATGAATCCTGGGTTCTTTTAATATCTTTACTTTCAACATGTCCAGCATATCCAACCTAAACCACTTGAAATTCCATTAAGTAAAGAAATCCTAGATCTCAATTTCCTACAGTATACCATAATTTCACAGAATCATAGATTTTTAAAAATGTTTTTCAGGAAGCCTAGTTTTGTTGGTCTAATATTCATATTATCTCAGTAGCATGATATCTTAGTGGCATTAATAATAATTTTCTATTTTTGACATGTGTGCTTCATAATTCAAAAGACATCAAGGAAATAGGTGTTTCTAACAATTGTCCTGATAAAGTACTGTAGGCTTATATCAGTCCTCTAAAAAACATTACAAACAATATTTTGAATGTTTCCCTTCAAAACCAAACCAAACCCTGACGTGGTATTTTATAGAATTTAATATTGTGTTCCTTAAAAACAAGAAGCTGTAAACAGACATAGTGATGCAGCAAAGATCATCATATGGGGCTGGACAATTATCACTAAATCTAAATAAAATTAAGCAACTATTTAGAGGACAGTGATTGAAAAAATAACTCTGGAAGCGAACCTTGACCCCAGGCCTCTCTGTCTAAACAATAAAACCTTGAGTGTGATTGGTTTAGGAGCTGGTCTTTTTGATTGTGCGCCATTTGCAGAGCACGTTTTGCCACAAAGGTACGAGAGGATCTGGCTAAAATCATCCAGAAATCACCGCTCAGTCCTGACACTCGAAAGCTTTTCCTCTGTCTGATTACTGCAATATGACACAAACCATCGTCGTAATCATCGTAAATCTCAACAAACCTCGTTTAGACGACTCAGGCATGGTGCACAGCCACTCTGACATTTAGCATTAGCTCATGATGGGGCTGCCTGCATCTGGGTGGGTAATTTAAACATGAAAAGACGCATTTGCTTCCTGAATTGTGTCATTTACAGGCATGGTAATCATGCCAAAGCAGAAATGAAAGAAGCGATATTTAAAGAAAAGCGCCTGATAGCTCGTTGCTAATCACAGGGTTGAATCCTTTCATGCTATATCAGTGATATTCCTTCTTTGAAGGTGCACTGTAATTTCCCATTTGAGTCTCAAATTATGATGAAAGGATAAAAGCTTTATGCTTAGAAGACCTATTACAATGAAATTAATGAAATGTCTGTTCCATTAATTGCATGATGTTTTTTATTTTTTTATTAATTTAATCATTAATTTACCATAATTTATATTATACAAATAACTTATGAATAGATAGTGAATAGATTTAAAAGCTGATTGAGCTAATACTAGTATTTATTTAATTCAATGATGGATTTGGAATTCTGACTTGAGATCAATCAAATGCAGCTTACACTGCACTGTACTAGTTATCTTGACTAATAGTAATGTTGATCAAAAAGCTGTATCTTTAAATGGCTAGACCATTAAACTGTGTTATTCCTGGTCACTTGAGTTGTACCCAGAATAAATCCTACTGTATATCCTCTGACGATGCTTTAAAAAAAAATTCTTATTAAATAATTAGATCCAATTATACACCTCCAGGTTTCAAAATTAGAATACTTATGTGTCAAGGAGAAAAATGTATATTAAATGTACAAAGCATAAGGGTACTACCTGTTCAAATGTCTTACTATGACTAAGAGTCTCATCACCAAACTGTGCTTGAAGTCATCTGTAAATGTCAATTGGTTTTCTGCCTTCATTCATGAGAAATTTCATCACAAGTCCTCGTTTGACTTAAACGCCCATTGTATAACAGTTCTTGAGGTCAGAACACATCGTACCGAATACGCTTAGAAATAATAGTGAGTATAAAGATAAAGGTGGCGTAGTGCCTTAGGTCTGTGTGCGTGGATATTGCATATTTTTTCAATGCTTGGTGGGTTGTGGGAGGAAACCGGGTACTCCGGTTTCCTCCCACAGTCTAAAGACATGCAGATTAATCTAATTGGCCGTAGTTTGTGTGCCCTGTGATGGATTTGTACCTTGTCCAGCGTGTACCCCACCTTGTATCTCTTTCGGCTCCAGGCCCTGTGATCCTGTACAGGATAAGCGTTATAGAAGATGAATGAATGATAAAGAGAATTAAATTGATTTTAAGTATAAGAGAAAGTTAAGGAGCGTCAAATGATTCCACAAGCAAGTAATGTGTCTGTATATTAACCGATCTGAAGCTCATACGGCTATAACTCATAAAAGTAATGAAAAATAAAAGTGTGTGTAGCCATGTTGACTTCACGTCTGTCCCTAAACAGGGTAGAAATAGATCATTAAGAAGACTCTAAGGTAAGATCTCAAGCTGAGGGGGTGTTCCTGGTGGATTTTCCTTTGTGCAGGTATGGAATTACAAATTTTGACCTTGAACGACTTTACGCCTTGAATGCAGTATTTTGTTCGCTTGTAATTTTGTCACCTCTATGTGTGTAGTGACGTCTAAAATGCGAAAGAGTAATTGCAGCCAGGAATTAAGGTTGTGAGTAGGAAACTGAAGGGTGACAAATGAAAGGAAAGTCAATATAAACTGTTAGTGTGAAGACCATAGCATACGATCTCCTCCTCTTCATCCTCATTCCTGTGGAGCCCGAGGGCAGGGTGAGCCTGAAGGAAACCACTCCCATCAGGATAGGAATCTATGTTTCTTCATAGAACAAACATGATCAGTTAAAAGAACTTTATTTTTAGATTGTAGAAATGTTAGAAATCTGTGTTTCTAGCAATGTCCCTCACTGAGTAACTGACCTTTCCACTAACGCTGAAGTGTTCTACTGCATTTCATGTCGTCCTCCTGAAACAGATACCACGCTGGACGGAAAAACCGCCATATCCGATCGAATTGTGAATTTATCATACTGTTACACAAAACAGTTAAACATATAAATTTCATATAATGTCGTATTGGCAGGTGGGCGGTGGCTTTGATTTAATCCGGGCTTGATTTCATCTGGGCCAGCCGTGTTATTGTTACGGGATTCCCCAAGTCCCTCGTCTCCGGATTCTCTGTCACATTCTGTCATGCCAGGCTGCAGTGCCAGCTGGAGGGGTGAGTGTGTGTGTGTGTGTGTGTGTGTGTGTGTGTGTGTGTGTGTGTGTGTGTGTGTGTGTGTGTGGAACAAAGGCTACTCTCTAGATGAGCTCCCACAGCAGTACTCTTATTATCCAAGTAGCCCCATAGTTAATTTAATGTATTACTGAAATGTATGAAGCACAAGTTGAGTTAATGCCTCTATGTATCTATCTATCTATCTATCTATCTATCTATCTATCTATCTATCTATCTATCTACTCAAACATTTGTGCATTATTATTGATATTATGATGCTGAGAAAATGTAGAGTTTAGTGTGTTTCACTTCACGTTTTTGTTACTCATATGGGAGCAGTACTAACTGGAATGGGGAAGGTTGAGCAAGGTTTGTGTGCACTCTGTGTCCGTGTATATGTGTGTGTGTGGATATGCACTGTTGGTCTCTGAAGCACTTAAGTGTGTGTGAACAGAAAAAGCCCACCTGTGCTTATTTAGAGGCAAGTGGGAGTCGGTAGAAGAGTTATAACCCGTTTTTGTGTTTTAGAACATTCACAGTGGCGTTGTATACACAGTTAACCAACTAGGAAAAGACTCAAATTTACACAAACCATTATGGAATGTTAGTTTTTGAAATGGTTATAGACATTGTTCATAATGTATCAAACAAAACACTATATAGTATAAGTCCGTTTTGTGATGTGTGATTTTTGGCATGCTCTTGAGCTAAAGTCACAAAAAATCTGAGAAAATTGAAAAAATGAATCACATGCCCTCCTCAATGAAGGCAAGCCCATAATTACAGTATGTTCAACAATAATGATCATCAATAATAATAATAATAACAACACCGTGGCTCAGCAGTGTCGCCTTGCATCCTGGGTTGAGGGTTTGAATCCGAGTCCCACCTTGGGTCTGTGTGCATGGAGTTTCCATATTCTCCCCGTACCTTGGAAGGTTCCCTCCAGGTACTCCGGTTTCCTCCCACAGTTTCAACACATGCTTTGTAGGCAGACTGGTATTTCCAAATTGCCTGTAGTGTATGAGTGGGTGTGTGGGCTGGCAGGTTATTGCAACCAACCATCGTTCACTGTGACAGCTTGGATAAATGGATGGCAGGAATCCAGGTGGAAAGGGGGACTAAATACAATGCAGTTTACAGGAAAAAAAAAAAAAAACATTACACAATATTTTTTTATGTAGTCCTATCACAAAATACTTGTCTCTCAGAGAACCTATGGAAAGTTTCTATATACGTGACATTTTTCACTATTGATCTGGTGCTTGTTATCATTATTATTTCCTTTAGATGACTTTTAAAGCATAACATTTTAATCATTCTCCTTTTTAAACCATTTTAAAATGAATTTTAATGCAGCATAATGAAAATACAAGGGGCGTTCGAGTCCCCTAGTGTTCCAATAGTGTTCCAGTCCATTAATGCATATTTCCCAGTGTTTTACTAGTGCTTGAATATCATAGAAACTTATCTAAATAAGCTGGAGCCATGAATGGACTGCTTGCTTCATGTCTGAAATGCTGGCCTCCCAGGAGCTCCTTTAATGGTCTAAACATAAGAAAATGGCTTGGAGCAAGGTAGGGCGTGTGTTCCATTTTGGTTAAATTGCTGTCCGATGAAACAAGGACTAAAAGATACTGTTACAAAGAACAAAGCACAGACAATCATAAACTACTAACCAGTTCTAGTAATCTAACCAGTTTCCGATTTCCGATTAAGCTACGCAGCCATAGCAATATATTGTCCTAGTCTTAACTAGACCATTCTTTTTTATTTCCTAATTGCTTTTTCCACTGAATGGTTACATTTACGGACTATCTGAAATGCTAAATATGTCCAAAAGTCATTTTGATCATGCCAGATTTGATGTAGTCTGTAATTATAAAGTGAAGTTAAACTTGTTTTCAAATACCTTCGGGTAATACACAGAGCGAATCAGCACTGATGAGTATTTATTTATGTGCAAAAACCACTGTAGCCATGAGTCAAGAAAAATGCCTTCCATAAAATCTGTAACTGGCAGAAGAAAGTATACAGAATGTGAACTCACACACACACACACACACACACACACACACACAAAGAGAGAGAGAGACTAACAAACTCTCTAATAAACTTTCAGTGAGCAGAGTAAGAAATGAAGTACTTCTCTCTGCAAGAAAAGCTTACTAAGAAAAAAAAATTAATGGTTATTTGTTCAGTCGTTTTTTAAGATCCGGAGACGGAGAACATGAAGAGGACATGGCTTTTATGTGAGCTGACTTGGACTGCTCGGGGCTTTTTGAAGTGACGCCAGCGTGTTTTTGGAAAAAGAGAGAGAGAGCGAGGGAATGATGAATGTGTTCAGGGAATTCCTGCGTCTCGCCAGGTCTGCTTGTCTCCCGCTGAACCGCATCATTTCTTGTGGCCTTGTTACTGAAGCCATGGTGTGAAGAGAGTGACGGAGAGAGAGAGAGAAAGAGAGAGAGAGAAAGAAAGAGAAGAAAGAAAATGAATGGATTTAACTGTTTGTTTTTGGCTCAAAATTGGGAAAAAAATTGTTCCAACACGAAATTTCATGGGCTTGGGTCCAATTTTCCAACAAATAAAAAAAAAATCTGATTTATATTTAGAGCTATGCAATATGACAATTTGATATGGATATCACAGAGAACTTGACTTTTTTTCTGAGAACATTACGGACTTTTCAATCTATTTTGTTTCACAGCCCCATTTTATTCCTTTGTTTTATTTCCTCTTAATTATTTTTATATTGTCATGATTATTGTGTATTTTGGAAATCCCTTTTACTATTGTGACCTGCTTTATATATCAAATTCTTGAATTTAATTAACCAGATGAGGTTGATTTATTTTCTAAAACAACAGTTTTGACAATACTGTCGGCTATGTTTAGGTTATGAACGTCACTATGCTTGTTTCTATGGTAACCTGTACAGTAATATAAAAACAGGATGCTAGTGAGGGAAAAACATATATTTGTGGACAAAAGAAACATTGCACGTATACATTTCCTACAAAAATTTCTTTCTGTATATGAAATAAATGAGAAAATTTAATTTCATACAAAAATCCATCAGCACAAGAAATAAAACATTTTGACGACGTTGACAATGATGTAGCGTTAGGCCGAGATACGCACTGCATAGTCCAGCTGCAGCAAAAATGTTGTTGAATAGTCTAGAGAATTAGCATGGGTAACCCTTAAAAATCAACAGCAGTGGCGACGGAATTTCCTGTACAATTTGACACCATTAAATTAATCTGTCTGGTCTCTGTGTTGTCACTCTTGGTCTTCCAGACTTTCAGCATGATCAGCAGTGGAACCAGTTATTCAGAATCTGTTCCACAGCCAGGAAATTGTATTGCTTGCGTTGCACCTAGTCGAAGCAATTCGACGGCCCTTTGCCTGTTAACATTATCTAAACAGGGTATGAAGATAAAATACACAATCAGAATGCTTTCCTTACTTTCTATACCAATACATGTCAGGTAGAGATTATCACATGGCAAATTTTGTGCACATGTACGGCAACTCTTAAGAAGATTTGAGTTAGGTTATCCATGATAAAGTAACGATCTTCTGAGCGTGATGGTCATTTTCTCCTACATGTCTTCTTAACCTAACAAGGTAAACAAAATAACGAAATACATTTTGTATATATATTCTTAATAGTGCAATGCTTCTTTATACATGCACACGTCGCAGACCTATCATTACATACCCTAACTGGATAAAAAGAATAACTACTGTGTGTTTTTTATTAGTATATACAAACTGTTGTCAGATTGCTCTGGTAAAAGAGGGGGAAAAAAAACTTCAGGATGTGCTGTTTAGAAAAATAATCAACCTTTAAGGTGGTGAGAGTAGGTCAGCTTCATTCCAGGCATTTAAATAGGAGTGACTGTCCCGTTACTTTGATTTATTTTTTCTAGCCCCACTTGTACACATACAGTACACACATGCCTGTCATTAGTAGAATGCCTGATCATGTAAAGGATCTTTGATGCTTCAGTTCAAAGTCAGTTCTGCCTACACGAATGTTTCATTTGCAACTCTATAAAATACAGAGAGAAGGCCTGAGGCAATGGGACGGTGCCTTGCTAAGTAGTGAACACTGCAGCAAGCTTAAAATCAAGAGAAAGAGAAAACAACCCTAAACCGTTTTCCATCCCTCAGAGTGTGTGCATGTGGGGAGTTTGTGGGGAAAAAAAACAAGCGTGCTGCGCTGAAACAACACTTATTCCGAGCCACGCATGCCAAAACACACAGCAGAGGCCTGAAACGTGCACAAGGGAGGCTCGCTAATCTCAATACACCCGCCAATCACCAAACATAACAACCATCTGCCATAAAAATCACTGAGCTATCACTGGCCCTGGAGAAAATACTTCATATTTTAAAAAAATTGAGCATTGATTTATGACTTTTAAATAGTTTTTATGAAGCCAAGTATTTCAACTATACCTGAGAGCTTTGTTAGTAGCTAGGTAGTTAGAGCGCAGATGATATACTGCATGTGCTTAGTTGACAAAAAAATGAAAAAAGCAAAAAGCAGGAATTTTTTTCAAAAAGTGTGCAGTTTTGTGTTATGTTTCTTTTTTTTATCAACTATTTTTTTATTTAGTTATTTGTACACCATAGATACAGTAACCATCTAACTACTTTGTTAAGTACAAAAAAATCAGCCATAACATTAACAGCACTGCCAGGTGTGTTGAAGAACAAGGCCATTCCGTGGGGACCGAAGGCCAGCCCGTCTGGTCTGATCCCACAGAAAAGTCAATGTAGCACAAACCGCTTAAAAAGACAATGCTGGCCATGATAGAAAAGCACCAGAACACCCAGTGCACCACAGCTCACCACACACAAAAAGTCCAAGAGCCAAATTTTCAAGATCCCCATCTAATTGAGTGTCCATGGGATGCGGTAGACAAACAAATCCAATACATGGAGGCCTCATACCACAACCCACAGCAACCAGAGGATCCATTGCCAATGTCCTGGTGCCATACACCATAGCACACCCCCAGAGGCCCTGTGGTGCCACACCCCAAGGTGCCATCTGCCCAGGTGGCACAAACGGGAAACCAAAACTTCTGTGAATTTTATGGTTAATAATTTCAATGATATGGATGACTGATGTATGTGGACTGGCCATATTTATGTACCAGAATACACCCACTTTAATAAGAACACATATACACTAGCCAATCATGTGGCAGCAGCACAATGCATAAGATTATGCAGATACAGGTCAGGAGTTTCAGGTAAAGTTCACATCATACATAAGAATTCGGAAAAAGTGTGATCTCTGTGACTTTAGTCATGGCATAGATTTTGGTACAAAAGTACTGGCATGAGTCTTTAAAAAAACTGCTGGGAAATTTAACCAAATAGTCTCTTCCATAGAAAGGTGTAAAAAACAAAAAAAACACTGAGTAAGCAGCAGTTCTGAAGGTGGAAATGCTATGTTGATAAAGAAGGTCTGAGGAACATGAGCAGCTTGGTTGGAGGAGCCGAAGAAACTCCCACCTGTGTTTCCTTTCATCCCCTGGATTCTGTTGGAGGATGATGCATCGGTTGGCTCGCCGTTTCATACTTAGTAAATCATTTCTCCAATCATAGATGAGACTAAATAAACAGGGTATTAACGCAGAACCACTTTGTACATACAAACTTAGAGTCTGTTTAAATGCTTTGTATGTGAACCTATTGGCTCAGCGTCCATGTAAACTGTTAAGTGGAAATCTCTAATCAGAATGATTTCAGTTCAATTAGAGAAATATTATCCATGTAAACGCAACTACTTACAGAGGAGAGATAAGAATCATCAATTGACTTTACTGCATGTTACTGAGACCAAGTTGGAGTTTCTTCATTTGTTGTGGCTTTCTATATTAAATTTGACTTCCGTGTTTGACCAGTTAGCAATATAGCAAGCTAGATACAGTATGTAGTATAACTCAGAAATTGTGTGATAATTGGAAGATCTGTAGTCTTACATTATCAGGGTGTTCCAGGTCATCCATCAATTGAAGCTAGCTGAGATTTGCTAATTAGAAAACTAACTAGATGGAATTAGTGTAAGTGAAAGGGTTCGTTTAACTAATGAAGCTATAATGACGATACCTTATTTGATGAAATATTTCCCAAAACAGAAAAAAAGAAAAGTTTTCCCAAGAACTTTTTGACTCGTGAGATCAACTTGTCTCACAGCAACAGAGAAAAGCCTCTTTCTCTTTTTGTGCTGCTAGACTCATCAGTTATCTTCTCCAGTCTCCAGAGTGTCTGCTGTACCTTTCACTGTTTATATTAACCGAGTAAAACTCCTGTTACGGGCTTTTTTTTATTCCTCATCCAAAGTGGGTGCAACTCGCACATAAATATACATCTTTCATCTCCAAATAAATCTGCCAAGGAAAAAAAAAAACATGCTAGATGAGCTGCCACCGTATGCTTCTCTGAGAACTGAATGGCAATAACATTTAATCCAATTGCAAGAAAACCTTCTTAGCAGATGTACGATGTAATATGAAAGTTATCTGCCCACTCGCCGTGGCTCAGTCCATTATTTTCCCACCTCCTGCTAGTCTTTATGGCTTCAACAGGTATTAAAGGAGGAGAGAAGCTATTTTCTTTTCATTACTTATTTCCCTCGGGGAGATGAGCGACTTCTGTCCAACAAATTCTGCATGGGCCAAGATTTTTTTTTTCTCTCTTTTTCAATTAAGGATCCATCCAAGCAGCTGGATCTGGCATTAGCTAAGTTCTTGGCAATCACGGAGCCGTATTTGGTACTTGGTGCTGCCTGATGTAGTCATCCTCAACAAGTCTCTAAAAAAATGCAGAATATTTCAAGTGCATGGATTTCCATCATGAAATTTGGAGATGGAAGGAGGGACAAGGACAATTATATGTTGTAAATGTATAAAAGATTGTTGGTAAACATTAGTTTTTTTTATGATGTTATAACCCTGACAGGTGCTGTTTATATATGTTTATAGATAGATCATGGAAATAGACAGTGGAAAAGGGAAATGAGGGACATAAATAAAATTATGCTGAGTACTATTATTGACAACGATTTTAGGAAGACAACAAAAATTGACAGCAATGGCACGCCCAAATTGTATTATTTTCAAATTATGGCATGCTCCAAAGTGTTTTATTCTTCTTACACCACACCAAATGCAACTAATTACTTTTTCAATGAAAGGATGATATACTTTGTATCTTTTCATACTCTAATTAGATTTAATGTTGTAGTTCTGACATTATACATTAATGAAATAATTTTTGAGTTACAGGTTTTAGTCACTATTTTGAAACCAAGAAATATTCAACTGCAAAGTCAGATGGGGAAAAATTTGTATTATTTTATTATTTTATTTATTATTATATTATAATTTTAAGCTAAATGAAGCACAGGATGCACATAATATTTTCCCTTTATACCTAAAATATGATATGAAAAATAAATATTTAGAATTAATCTACTCATTACCAACAAACATGGAATTTCCTCAAAATTATTGAATGGCTCCTATAAAGCACACTCCTGACTGTCTGTTAGTGGAAAACTTATTGATTGTTACAAAGTGCTGAGAGGTTGGGGTTAGGATTAGTGTTAGACCCTAACCCTAGACTGGAGACTCCTTCCATACATGTTAAATGAACATCATCTGGAATCATTGGAATTCATACTAACAATTAAAAATTGTCTGTGTTAAATGACATTTTTCCATTTTATTGGTAAATTGTGTGTGTTACCTTTAATATCCTTGTAAATGAGTTGTCACTATGCAAACAATGTTTAAAAATTTGTGTCTTTATATAAACCTGAATATACAGTACAACATTTAAATTGCAGATGGTACTACATGTACAGGCATGCTGCTGTAGGAAATTAATCAGCACTTTCTTGCAATTGATATGGGTGAACACATAGTGTACATACAGAATTATTTCCAGGGTTGCCAGAGACAGTTTTAAATCCAGAAACAGAATTAAATCCAGAGATAGTTGTAAATCCAAAATGGGAAAGCTTACGAACAAGTTTGCATTTTAAAAAAGCAAATTATGAATTTTGGGTTAGTTTAGATATAGTCCACATGCAAACTCCATGCACACAGACAAGAATCGAGCCTGGCTGGGAATCAAACCCGGACCCTGGAGGTGCAAGGCGAAAGTGCTAAACACTACACCACTGTGTCGCTATGTACTGATGATTTACAAAACTATTTCTGCCAAAGATAAATTTAAATGATGAGAGATGGAAATCAGGACTATAGTGATAAATAACTGCATTGTCGATACCACAAATTATAAAAGCATGCACACAATGGTGACTCATTCATTTTCTATACAACCATACAAGGGCACAGAAGGCCTGGAGCCTATTCCAGGAGACTTTGTGCATAAGGCAGGGTAAACCATGGACAGGGTGCCAATCTATCTCAGCACCTGGAGACCATGCAAAGTCTAAAACACCTGAGGCAGGAATTGAACCCTCATCCCTGGAGGTGTAAGGTCACGGTAATAACCACAGTACCACCTTGGCAACCTCACTCTCCACACAAAAACTGAGAAAAAGAAGAAATATATGTACAAAATATATTCCCATTTTCCAATGTCTGATTTTTTGGGCAATGGCAATTCTTATTTATCCTTATTGACCACTAGTAAGCCAGTGATGATTAGCTCAATCTCCCATATTTTACTATTTCTTTAGTATAGGTCTCGGAGTTCCCCAAAGTGTGTTTTTTTAATAATCAATAGAAAACACCCCGCTAATAATTCCGCGGAATTCCTCTGTTTTACTCCTTTTCCGAACCTACCATTTCAGTGTCTATGTAAATGCCCAGTAGTGATGCACGGGTTGGGGCGGGTCATTAAAAAAAAAATTAAATAAAAAATCCATGTATGTTGCGTGCAATTCCGCTGCCAGTCACAACAAAAACAAAGAAATAAAAGTGA
>JAQQZS010000019.1:15455848-15468290 GCA_030068045.1 Platyallabes tihoni | reverse complement strand
GAAAGTGAGTACTCACGAAATGGCAGGGAGACGATCCGAACCGACATGGGCAAACTCAATGACAGAGTGAAGTGAAGTGCCATCTTGGCTCCTTTTATGCTTCCTGTTTAGCGACCGTCTTACTTCCGGGTCCTGGTGCCGGCCGCAAAACGGGTGTGTGTGACATTGCAGGGGCAGATGCTTTTCTTTCAAAGACAGAAAGTTATGGTAGAGCCTTCCAGATAATGTTTGGGATTCAGGCACAGTCTGGTTGTTTAGGTCAAGGCTAAAACCTTATTTATTTAGCCAGGCATTTTGTGAATACATTTGTTCTTAGGTAAAGGTGCAGATATGGGGGACTCATGGGCATGAGGTTTTATGATGAACTGGTATGTTTGTATGCTCTTTTCTCCCGCGCTCACTGATCACTCAGGTTTGTTGAAGGTGAAACAACTGGTTTCTTTATGTCCCAGGGAACCCTCATGTCTGTTTTTTTCCTCTCCCCTTTAGTTATGCTGTCATAGTCATAGCTGGTCCTATTAGAGTCCCCGATTGCACTCTGCACAAAATATACATTGACCTTATCCACTCTCTCTCCAGCTTCTGGCTGCCATAGAGAATGGTACGAGTGGTGAGGAAGGACGTGTGGTGACTGAGGCTGGTTCCACTCAAAGACTATGAAGATGGCTTGTAATTCATTCTATTCAATTCAGTCATTCTATAGTTTTAGTACTGAAATGAACAGGCCACGAACAGTTTTGGACCTTGCCACCATCACATCTGGTTGCCTGATCAATGACAAATTTATAGTTATAATTTGAATAAAACTGTGAATTTTTATGGCCAGGCAATGTACTGTATGTAAACATACTCTTTGCTCTGTTATGTTTGTCCAGTCTGGAATCATGTCACTGCCTTTACTAAGAAGGAACCAACCAACTCTATCCACAAATTATACCATAAGGATAAGCTCAGAGGAAAGCCATATTCCGAATGCTGCTGATTTTATCAATGGAGTGTGCAAATACAACTCAAATAGTGTCTTGCCAAATGGAGGGTAGAAGATGCCTAATGTTACAATGATTGTTAGCCATTTCTAATCTCTGAAGTCTAATATTTAAAGCACAGAAATAATATCAGTTTCAGCAATAGTGTACACTGCTTGATACATAAAATGTAATGTACTTAGAGTAGGTCATACAGTATATTCAATACACTCACTCACTCACTCATCTTCTATACCGCTTTATCCTATCTCCAGGGTTGCGGGGACCTGGAGCCTATCCCAGGAGGCTTAGGGCACGAGGTGGGGTACACCCTGGATAGGGTGCCAATACATCACAGGGCACACACACACACACTCATTCTGTGGGTATGACTGTGGGAGGAGAACATGCAAACTCCGTGCATCGAGCCTGGCTGGGAATTGAACCCTGACCCTGGAGGTGCAAGGCGACAGTGTTAATCACTATACCACCGTGCATATTAAATACACATGCATTATTATTATCTTAATATTATACTTATTATAAGTCCTTATGTAGATAGTTTCAACATCATGTATCAATATCTATTACTTAGACTGAGGCTAAAAATGCAATGTTTCCAGGTCATGGTAAAGTTACACATTTTAATTTAATTAGCGTATATGAGTGTGTGTGTGAGTGTGTGGTGAGTGTTTTCAATATAGGCATGTTTGATTCGTTGCCACGGTGTAAAACAACGTGTTTGTTGTCAGACTTTTAAAACAGTGGGGAGCCACAAACCGTGGCCTGATTACTCCATCATGCACACACACACACACACACACACACACACTAAACATAGCACAAGTGTATGATCATGGCTCATGTTTTGAAATGACTCAAGATTTCTAGAAACGTTCCTCAAACTCAAATTGCATGAAAGTCCAACAAAAAAATTTCCAAAAACAAAAAAGACAAACCACACTGTCATTTCTGAGAATAGAAATGGGAAATAAATGCAATTCACTAAACTTTGTTTCACATTAGGGGCAGGGTGGCATAGTGGTTAGCACTATGGTCTCACTCCTCCAGGCCTGAGGGTTCAATTCCTGACTGCTGAATCTGTGTGCATGTTTTCGTGCTTGGTGGGTTTCCTTTCACAGTCCAAAGACATTCAGATTAGGCGAATTAATCCAACTTGCCCATAGCGTGTGAATGGCAGTGTGTGTGCATGTGTGTCCTGTGATGGACAGCCACCCTGTCCAGGGTGTACCCCAACTCATGCCCAAAGTCTCCTGGAATAGACTCAGTAAGAAGAATAAAACACTTCATTGTGTTTTGCCATAGGAAAAGAATACATTTTGAAGAAGTATTAATAAATCTGTTTCACTACCTTGTCTTTGCTTTTCTATCAGTTTCGTATCAGTTTATTTCCTATAATGTTAGTGCTTCCTTTATAATGCCACTTCAATACTGCTTTATGTAGCAGAGTTGCTGTAGGCAAAGTGATGAGGGTAGAGCAGGTTAATGAAGTAATGCCAGGCTTTATGCAAATAAGAAGCAAAGTGAAGCGAATGGCTTCACAGTCAGCGAAGGGCTCAGAGTGCTTAACATTTTGCACAATCATCTTTTTCTAAATCATTATTGGGATACCGGTTCATTATCAAGATGGACAACTAGCTTTAGTGATGATTATTACAGCACATCTTATAGGGGATAAAATAAGGAATCAAAATAATGGAGCAGATTTTACCCAGAAATCATTGCAATCTAATACAATTTCATTTCTGGGTGTGCAAACAATATATACTAATCACCCATAACATTTTGTAGGTCATCTTTTGGCTGCTCCCATCAAGAGGTCACCACAGCAGACCATTAGATCCGCGTAAATTTGGCATAAATCTTTTAAGCCAGATACCCTTCCTGATGCAACCCTCCCATTTTATCTGTGCTTGGGACCGGCACTGCATCCAGTGGCTGGGGGTTTGGACACTGAGTGAGAAATGAACCCGGGCCCATTTAACATAATCGTGTTTACTTTCCTAGCTACAGTACTTTGCAAGCTGGGTTGCAAGCTTATTTAAGATAATACAAAGACATGAAGTACTGATACAATTCTGCTCACTATTTCATCAGCAAAAAAGTATTTTTGTGTACTGTATGTTTAAGCTTACTACAAGTACGTTCCCATTTGTGAAACCTTGTGAGGCAAATGTTACACAACTTTTGCGATGTAGGAGTCCACCCCATAACCCCCCAAGCAGGAAGCTCAAGTCAAGAGCATCTACATATTTAAAAAAAAAAAAAAAATCATACACAGACAAATATTACGGACATGTTGAGACAGGGTAATAAGTTTTGCTTCCTTTGTTGCTGGTATGTGAAGAGATGAGTCGAGGAGATTGATGATGCATAGTTTGGTGTGATCCAATTTCTTAATTTCCTGCATTGGCTCTCTTTCTTACTTACTCTTTGGGTTTTTGTCCTGTCTTGTCATCCTATCAGATGTTGGGTGGCAGCTTGACATACTCATTCCATGAAGAAATGGAAAGACTTGGGGACACTCTAATAAAGAGAGTGACAGACAGAAGATTACTATTTGCCCATCTATCTCATCTCTTCTATATTGCTTTATCCTGTATTCAGTCTCGCGGGGAGCCTATCCCAGGAGACTTAGGGCACGAGGCGGGGTACACCCTGGACAGGGTGCCAATCCATTGCAGTATTTGCCCATCTAATTGGTTCTAAATATCTACACTCTTACTTGATATAATATATACAGTATATATTATATATTTACTGTTGTTCTCAATATACTAAATAGTGCTGTACAGTATTAATCATTTAATAAAAATTATTAAAAAAAAAAAAATTAAAAAAACAAGAAGTCAAACACTCAACAATTTTCTTCCCATAAAAGAGCATCCACAATGTGTTTTGTTGGCTTTGGGGTCAGGCCACATTGAGCTCATTGTCATGTTTATGAAACTAGTTTGACACAACTACTGCTTTGTGCATTACCATATACATAGAAGTAGCAATTAGAAGGGGGGTATATTGTGGGCAGAAAGGGATGCACATGGTCAGCAATAATACTTTCAAGCCATGGTTGATTGGTGTTAACAAGCCAAATGTGTGCAACGGAAACATTCCTCACATCAATACACAACCTCCACCAGCCTGGACTGTTGCCACAAGGCTGATTGCCAAATTCCGCCATCTGTGAGCCTCGGCGAAACTCATCGGACCAGTTTTGGTGAACTTGTGAGCACTGCAGACTCACTTGTGCTTAGCTGACAAAAGTGAACCCTGGCACAATCTTCTGCTGTTGTATTCCACTGGATTAAAATGTTATGAATACAGAGATGTTTTTCTGCTCATGGCTTGTACAGAGTGGTTATCTGAATTACTGCAGCTTTTGAGTCAGCTGAAACTAGTTTTGCCATTCTCCTTACGCTTTTTCTGCAACAACAGCTGCTTACTGAATGTTTCTTTTTTCGGAATAGTGCTTTAATGCACTATTCCGATTAAACCCTGGAGACTGTTGTGTGTGAAAACACCTGATGATTCTATGCATTGCACTACTGCCACTTGATTGGCTGATTAGAACACTGCATGATTGATTAGGTGTAGACATGTTCTAATGAAGTTGCTAATAAATGTTGCTTTTATTTTATAATATCTTTTTATGACAAAAAAAATCATTTTGCAGAGAAAATTATCTTAACCAGAGAAGAGTCTGTAGAACAAAACACTTGTACTTTCTTAATCGTTACTGTTCAATGGACTCTGGAATGTAAAACAATGTTATGCAGTGGACATGTTTACATATTTGAAATTATGAATGCTTGGGTTCTAGACGTAAAAAAAAAATTTGAAATGTAGAAAACAGTCAATATTTTATTTAAAAAATAATAATAATTATGTCAATGAACACCCAAATATTATTATTGCTGGATGGAATAAAAATGACTATCTACCCTGTCTACTGTGTATTTGGGCATAACCCAAATAGGGACAAATCATTAAAATAAATAAATATTATATGTACCATTACCTCTAATTGCCTCAAGTGAAAAATAACCGTATCAATGAATAAGTCATTAGACTGCCATAAAGCGTCAAGGGTAAGTTATAGCATTTCTAACTAATGACTGGTATGAATTATAGACTGACACTGCACACGTCACACACTTCCCATTGCCTAACGTGATCAAATATGCATGACTGCTATTCTATGTCCCCTTGTCCCCTGTGATCTTCGACCTGGCGATGACTCTCGCCAGCTTCCTGTTCTTCTTAACCAGGGTCAGTGTAGAATGCCAGACTGTATACACTGTATTTCAGGGCCTTGGGGAGAGAAGGATGGAGTGATGGCGGGAGGAAGGAGAAAGAGAAAAGGAGGGGTAAGTCGGATTGCGGTTTCCGGCTTCGTTTCATTCTCAGCTCCTGCCCTCGTGCAGGTACACAAAGCCTCTGTTCACATGGTTCAGGCAGCCAAGGCTAGATAAAACGAATCTGCTGATGGCTAACAGATCTGCTGTCCAGTCCCCCTCCCCCCTTTTTTTACTCATTTTTCAGCCCCACATCACAACACGCCATTTGTTTACACTCTATCGAAGTCTTTTTAGCGTCTTTGGCAGTTCTCCACACTGCTGAATGTTATATTACCAGACCAGAAATGTCACTTACCACCTTTCCTTTCCCCATCCGCTGGTTTAAAGCCTTTGTAATCCCGTGGCTGGGGGAAGGGGGTTGGTGCGTGTGGGATAAGTCAGCTAGGAACTTTTTTTTGTAAGACCATTTTCATTTCCATTTCCATCCAACTGGAACAGGACATTAACATTCCAACAAAAGAGAGGCAGACAGAGAGACAGACAGAAAGAGCGAGAATTCTTATGAAAATAAACTCACGAGTCTATGGACTCTGACAGCATGGCTGATTTTGGAGATAATAATAACACGGCGATGTGGGACAGGTGTGCTTCACCCAGTCCACTGCGAGGGCATGGGAAACATATCATCCTATTGAAGTGTGCACTACTTTAGAGTACGTAAGGGGAGTCTGTCATCTGGCTGTCCAGTCTGACTCCATCCTTCCCCAGACGTATCAGTCGACATGATCTGGCCAGCTCCCATAAAGCTAGTCTTGATGTATAGCAAGTACTTGGTGAAATAAAAGAATAAAGTGACAGAACAGAATAAGGACAGTGTAAATGTTACTTCAGTCATTGAGAGCACAGGGGTCGAGCTCAGAAAAAAAGAAGCAGAAGTGAGAAAGGAAGGAAAAAGTCTACTTTTTGAGTAGAAACAAGCGGAGGTGGGCTCGAGAGCTGTTTTATTAACCGGACGAGGTAAAGTTTATTAAAATGGTGGAGAGGCTGGAAGCGGGGCCCGCTGAGCAAAGCCTTAACGAGTCATAACGGGAGAAATTCAGACCAATTAACACCAAGCATGGAGGTCTGAACTCAAATTAAGTCCCGCGGGGAGCAGAAAAGCACGTCTCATAAGCTCAGCGCTGCCAAAAAACGACCCTGGATGACTGTATAACATATAACTCACTGCCACTCACTGCTGCGAGCTCTCGCCGAGTGCGTCACGTGACCGCAAATGCAGGTGGAGGTTTTGCGGGAAAAGGGGAAAAAAAAGCATGGAAAGTCGATCCAGTTCGCCCTCTCCGACTTTTGAGTAATAACTGCCATAATTAACGACGTTGACGGTCGAGCTCCCATTGTAAAATTCTCATTTTGTGTTTACACAGCAGAAGGGTTTGGAAATAACGTTACCCAAAAAAATGGGGTCACTTGGACTCGGCATCCTGTGTTTCCTCTTAGGATTGTAAAGCCCATCAAATCTAGAGATGTGATAATGTAATAAATTATTGATTTGATAACCAACCAACATAATAACCATGTCAACTTCCCATTCACAAAGATGGTGAAGTGAACGCCTTATAATGGCGCTGATGCAACTCACCTATTCCCTGAGATATAACTTTTGCAATATTGTATAAACTGAACTTATTAAGAAGATCACTGTTTGGTTTCAGAAGTTTATTAAACTCATGTATTAGAAAAAAGTCTAGATTTTTTCCCCTCTTAAGCAAGTAACAAATGCAAGCCTAAAAAGACATCTTAAAGGTTCATTATAGGCCAGTATATATCTTAGGAAGTAAGGACCCCCCACCCCCGCACATATACCTGCTGTATTTTACTGTATCATTATACTACTCTTTTAATTGACTGTTGGAGGAAACTTGAGAACCCAGAGGAAACCTATCAAGCATGGAGAGAACAGCAAACTCCATGCACACAGACCCCGAGGCAGGAATCAAACCCGGACTCTGGACGTGCAAGGTGACAGTGCTAACCACTAAGTCTAACCACTGTTTCCAATCTTACAATTAGGTCAATGAAATCCCTGAAAAAAAAAAGGATGAACATATAGAGAATGATTTCTACTTCAAATAAACAGTTTCGACTCTCATGCTAGTTGGAAATTAGCAAGCAAATTTAGCTGATGGTTCTTTCAGTAATTTTCAAATAAGAGTAAACGATAGATACTGTAGGATGCCAGTGCATTGGCAGAAAGGACAGACATACGCATGTAGACATAAGCCTCATTCATACCTCTGATGCAAAAAGGTGACTGTCCTTATGAAGATAAAGAAGCTGCCATTCATAACATCGTTCCTCTCACCCCTTGTTCACTTAAAAGTATAATTAGCAGGTCATGTTATTATACTAACTACTATTCAAACCTACTGTAAGCCAAATCTAGTATCCATTTCACCTACATCTTTTTGGGGAAATTTTCCTGGAAGAATCCCACATGGACACTGAGGCAGACAGTAAGCCAAACTCAAGATCGAGCCGGAAACCCCGGAATTGTGAGGCCGCAATGCTTATTAACATTCCATCATGGAATGAGGAAAATGTGGCATCTCGGCCAATTTGTTCCATCTGCATCATTTAACAATCTATAATTACACTTTCATTTTTCAGCACAGAAAGAAAACAGCGTGGCAGCCAAGGTCCTTTTTACATTGCTGTGTATTGATGCTATCAGCTATCCAGCCATTTAATATGGTGCTCTGCACACCACATAGCCATGCATGGAGAAGAAGGAGGTAGATCGTCACACCTCCACTCCAATCCAGTTACAGTTAAAATCTGGCAGATAAACTTTCCACGGTTTCACGCCTTTATCAGGTTTAACACAGACGTCATAAATCCACATCATAAACTCTGTGCAGTCCTGAAGATGTATGCAGTATAATACGATATATTAATGGACTAGAGTCAGAATCATCACAGGCTGTAAATAGAGAAGTTAAACTCCAGGCATCTCCTTCAGTCTCTCAGTGCGAACGTTAAACTCTCATGACCTCAAAATAGCAGCATCCATTAAGTCTTCTGTTCTGTTCTGGTTAAAGCAAGCTGTTTTAAGTGAAAACTATGGACTAAAAATTATTTTCCTAATATGGTACTTATTTAGAATAGAATATTTCTGTTCTATTTTGTCTTAAGTGTAATATGGTAAATGAAAAATAATGGGATTTATTTTATAACAGTATGATTCACATTCACCCCTGTATCAAGGTTACATATGGAGGCGATAAAGGAATATTTAAAAATGTATATGAAAATATTGTGACCTATGTTATGGCACGGCGACATAGTGGTTATCATTGTTGCCTCACAACTCCAGAGTCTAAGTTCGATTCCTGTCTATAGTCTGTGTATGTCTAGATTGTGAACTTTTGTGAATGTTCTTCCCATGCTTGGTGGGTTTCCTCCGAGTACTCTGGTTTCCTCCTATAGTCCAAAGACATGCATAGTAAGCTAATGTGCATTCACAAATTGCCACTAGTGTGGGAATTAGTGTGTGTGTGTGTGCATCTGTGCCGTGTGATGGATTAGCACCCAAACCCCGCCTCGTTCCCGAAGTCTCCTTGGATAGGCTCTAGGTCTCCCATGACCCTGTACAGGATAAGTGGTATAGAAAATGAATTAATGGTTACTTTTATCCCTTTTTTTTTAATTGTTAACTCCCTCAAAAAGCAAAATGGAAAAATTGTGAAAAAAAAGTGTGAAAAAATATCCAATAAGAAATAGTTTTGTTGGCAAAAATTTCTTGTTGAAAAGAGGAGATTGTCCAAACTGGGACAAACTAACAGATAACTCGAATAGATAACTTTAGCATATCAGTTGCACAAAATTTAGCCACTAGGACAGACTACAGTCAAATCTGGTCCAGTTTTGATGATGTATTATCGATCCTAATTAATACAACGTTACTAATTTTTATCCTGAAATCGTATCCTATCTGAATAGTTCTATTCCCATTTGCTTCCTATAGAGAGAATGGAGCATTATTGGTTATAACATTCTAGGGAAGGTCCTATTAATAGCTTGTACTTGTAAAGTACTCAGGCAGGTCATGGACTTTGTGATATGTGTGTAATATAATCTTCACTGCTTAACAAATCCGCATGAAATCGTTGTCTGGACCCAAACACTAAATCATCAGGGCGTTCTTTTATTTTCCTTTTCTCTTTCATGGGCCACAGACAAAGGTTGAGTGTATGGCAGGTTGGTCAAGACCAGAACCAGACGGGGTTAATACAGGCAAAAGTCAAAAACCTGGACAGCTGAAGAGTTGTAGAACATGAATGACTTGGATCAGTGTGCTGCAAAGACATAATACGAACACAGAGAACCATGATTATTACACCTCATTGCATAAAGACATCATTAAAGGGCACAGTTTCAAGGTTGGTATGAATAAGTGACAAAAATCAATCATGATAACACAAATACTTTGATTATGTAGTTTAGATTGCAATGACTAAATAAGGAAGCTTAAAATTATATTTCCAATTATTATTAATTTTTTTTACATTGAAAAAAAAAACAACCACTAAAAAGCAGTTTCTGACTAAAAAGCAGTTAGTTATGGTGGCATTTGGGGAAGGAACTGTGGCAAACATCCAACCTTGCAAAAATGAATTTTATGATAATCCCCCATTAATAAAGTATGCAGGAAGGTTCGAAGCCATCGAAGTCAAGAGTTAGATTGTGTGAATTGTAAATTTATTACACCATATGCTGTTAATTGAGGATTTTGTTATATGTTCAATAAAACTATAATATTTCTTATTTATGCTTCATGCATCTCATTTATATCTGACTTTAATCTCATTATGGTCTTATACTGTATATGGCTCATTTATTTTTCCTTCAAATGCAGTTCTGTTTCTCATGTACATCTCAGATTTCTCAAAAATATGTCTCGCTTTGTGTCTCGGTTATGTCTGTTTGTTTCTCCTAAGTGGGGTTTAGGAGAAATAGAAAAGACAAATTCGAGCTTGTAATGAGACAGCTCAATTCAGTCTCATGAGACAAGAAAAAGCTCATTCTGAGCAACAAAATTTTGCTATGGGTCATGCTATAATTATTGCAACAACAGCACAGTAGCTTAGTGGTTAGCACTATCGCCTTGCACCTCCAGGTGCAAAGGTTTGAATCCCTTGAATACAAATTGGAGTTTGTATGTTCTCCCTGTGCTTGGTGGGTTTCCACAGGGTAAACCTCCTCCCAAAGACATTTGTTCCCTATTAATCAATGTTTTCAATTAGTGTGCCCTCATTTTCTCTAACACATACCTTAACTGTCAAAATATGCCCCGTGCTAATCTTGATTAAAGCAAGAGCTTTACGGCAAGCTAGCAAATTCTTGTCTAATCACTTACTTCATGTGTAAAAATAAATGAGATCTTAGCTTGAACACACCCCTTGGTTTAACACACCCAGCACCAAATGAATGCATACTGTACGCCAATCTTTACCAATGATGTGCACTGTGGTAGGCAAGTACTTACTGATGATTGTAGCTTGGACAGTAGAGCTTATCAGTCACTTGTGGGTCTGAACTGTGATGCAGGGCACATTTGTGCATGCCAGTTCAGAGCCGCTTCAAAATCAAACCTCCTAAAAACTGGCTTTGTTTTTTCCAGAGGCTAGTGATTCAGGTCATTACATCACAGTATACATCCATGTATGTCCATCATGTCCATCTACTTTCTCAGCAATGCTAGCGGCGATGCTAATGGCAAAAAAACAAAACAAAAATGCTATCAGTTTACTAGGAAGAATTTGCGCTGCACATTTCATATTGGGTACATTTTTTTAAAGAAGGTGGGCACAAACTTTAAGTTGTGATGGTCTCATCCCAGCCACTGAGGTTCTCTGTTCTAGTCCAGCAAAGTGTTGGTGTCGCCGCTTTTTCTGTCTGAGGGCTGTCTAAAAACAAAGAACTGGTTCAAGCTAATTTGTTCCAAAATATATTACTTTGAACACACTTCTTCTGGTTGATATGGAAACTTTATGGCAGGACTGGAGGACTTGCATGATACAGTCAATATGAAAACTGCAGAGTATGCAAACATGTAAGTCTATGCTTTATCTGTGCTGAGGTCTGCTTCTAAATTCTATAATAATGTCAACACTATCAATTTCATCTTTCCCAACGTTTAATGAAATAACCGTCCTTTCAACAAAGGGAAAGTGGAAGAGGACGTGTTCAAAAGAGTATTGAACGCAGCTTTTGTCTGTCAGTTTTTCGGAAGTGGAAAGGCACATTCTAGGCTCTTTCTTCTGTTATATTCCAATGATAACAGTCTGAATGGCTGCTCCTGGCAGACTAAATCTGAAAATATAATTGATGTTATTAAAGAATGAAAAGGTCAAAACAAAATTCCACTGCCGTCGAAAAAATCCTTTCTTCCTCCGCCAGTCTACGCCATGACCGCCTCATAAAATAAATACAATCAGGCTCATAAATATTTCTCATGTGTTATTTAAACGAACGCGGGCAAAGTGGGCTTTTAGTGTTTTTAGAAAGACAAAAAAGGAAGCTCAGGGGTCTGTGCACAGAAACTTGGCTGTGGTGTAAAGAGAAATTTCAATTAGCAGCATAGTTGGCTTTCAAACCTCCCTAAAAACAAAAGATTTTCAACCTGACGTCAGGAAAAGGGAGAGTTGCTAATGGGAGGCGCCGTTTTTCGACATCAAAACAGATCAAACTTAGTGGGACAATTTATGAACCAATTTTTCATAATTCAAATAAACATATATAATAGATGGAACTGTGCATAGGTTCATGTACTGTGTATATTTCTTTCGTTCCTTTTGTACAGTGCTTTTAAAGTGTTTAGTTTAAAGGCAGAATGCAGGCAAAAATGATATATAGCATAAAAGCTTCTTCTGGGTACTCTCGTTTTCTCCCATAAAGTCCAAAGACATGCAGAACAGCTTAACTTTCATTTACAAATTGTCCATTGTGTGTATGTGTGTGTGTCCAGCTATGGATTGGCAACCCACCCAGGGAGTACCCTGTCTAGTGCCCTGTATACCCTTGGATTGGCTCTAGACCTCCCTCGTGTACAGAATAGGAGGTACAAAGAATGAATGAATGAGTGAGTAATATATAATA
>JAQQZS010000019.1:15408578-15444279 GCA_030068045.1 Platyallabes tihoni | reverse complement strand
CCCCACCACCCCCCCCCCCCTCCTCCTCCTCCTCCTCTCCCGCCACCAAACCAACCCACACACTCCTTCACTTGGAAGAGCCATGAATGTTTGGGAGTTGTGCCTGGACATTAGGATCCAACAAATTTCAGATGGGATGGAAAGACAGGATTGCGACATTCAGCTGCATTAGTGGATGAAAATAGAGTAGTTAAAATGAATATGAGTTAAATTGAGACCATGCTAACTTTTATATCCTTGGCCAATTCTCGATAATGAACTCTTTCGGTAATCAGCTAAACTTGAATAACAGTTGATTACTATTTTTGTTTAAGGTCCGTAAATTCCATTTCTAAAACTTCCTTAAGATGTTTAATTACTTACTTTGTCTGTTAGGACACTAAAAAACACATGAACAAAAGGACTTCCTTGTCTTAACTCAATCCAAACCTGGCCAAATGCTGACGTTATTGCATTCCTGGTTAATGCTGGAGCAGTCGAAGGGTAAAAGGGGCTTTAAACCGTAAACCTTTTTTATTTTACTGGTTCCCCTCCGAACAAATTTTTCATCTCCCAGGATTTGTGTGGGGGGGGGCTACGTGCGGAGAAACTCAAACCAGCTGTTCTTTAACAGAATTAAAATCTTGACCTCGAGAACCTTTGGTCTAATGCCGGCCTTCTCTCCCAGTGAGTCTCCAGATCCAAAGAGGAAAAGACTTTGACCCAGTGGCCTTCTGCTCCTTTGTAGGGCTCCGTGGACTCAGATAAGGGGAGGAGGGATGGTAGATGGAGGGAGCAAGGGAGTGACGGAGGGAGGGGTGACCTCACATGGAGATTTAGGAGCATTATGGACCAAGAAGATGGACTGCCTACTAGAGCTGTGCAAGCTGTTTGTGTAATCTGTTTCAGCAATGGATCCCTAATACTTGTGAAGTACCAATTTGTCACTGGGAGAAACGGCAGCTTTGGACAGGCCAAAATCATTACTGGGGAAGAAAAAGTCTCGCCCTCATTCACAAGAAGAAAAAAGAAGCAGCACATCCAAGTAGCATGATGGCACCATTAAATCAGGGTTCATCTGAGGTTAAAAGTAGCAAAAGGTTTTAAAAAGATCTTTAATCAACTATCCAATATTTGGAAGTACCACGTACATTAAACTGAAGCCTTTTTTAAATATATATTTCAATCACAGTCTTTACACTGAGCATTTAAAAAACATGCCTTTAAGGAAGTCAATAAATCGCATTTTCTCTAATAGGTGATGTCACCGCATGCTTACATTGCCTATTTTATTTATTCACTGTACCAGCACACACAATTAAATGTTGCATTGCGGACTGCCAGACCGCCATGAAAAGAAAAAGAAAAACGGCATGAGGAGAGAAAAAGAGAGAAAAGGAACACAGCAACCCCTGACAATCACCACGCACAGCGGGATTAGCCATAAACCACTTGACTGCTGAGAGTCTTACAGAAACTCACGAGACTCATTATTTGTCCTTCTTAAGCACTCGTAAACACTGTTAAGCCTAAATGAGCAGGAATGGATGAGCGGTAAGTGCTTTAACAGGCTATGGTGCGCATTTAGTACTGAAGCAGAGACACGGGAATACCAAGCACAAACGTGTGTTTTAATTATACATCAGAGCCATGCCAATTGTGAGAGGGTGATCAGTACAAATAAAAAAAAAAGGCTGGGGGGGATGGGGTTAACAAGAGAAAAAATTATTGTGTGTTTTAAGCATTTAGAGTCTTGAGATGGATTAAGAGTTGTCATTTTTGACAATAATCTAACAATACACATTATATTCCAGCAATCGTAGCACCATCTATTCGATGTTGTCGAAAGCTAATCCTTGCTTTGTCCTAAGAGATCAGCAAGATATAGACTACTCTTGTGTATTTTATAAGCAGAAATATTGAGTTATTGATTTTATTGTTACAAAATCATATATTTATACTATACTGTGTGATCATTTCTTCCTCCAGAAACTTGTCTTTTTATGCTAGTTTTATCATACTTAGTTGCTGAGATAACAGATATGTGCAGGACTTTTGTTCATTACCCTAAGTAAAGGTACAAGACATATGGTCCTTTGTGTGACATAAAATGAAAAAATTAATCTCATTTCGGGCTCCATCATTGTGCTCCTTCTACATAGGTTTAAATCTGTCCTTACTGCCTGCCTGCTTCATTAATGGCCTTAAGCATACTGTAGGTGTAGGACTGCCGGAGTGCACCAGAACATTACTTTTTGTCTCCAAGTGATCGGAAATAAAATCAAAATTTTCAACTCATTTTTGTACGTGTTTGAGCATACATCATACAGAAGGACTAATATAAAAAGTAAAGAAATGAGGTATGTTGTTTTAGTCAGATGTAAGGTGTGCCGATTGATTTACAATGTAAAACCCTGCACTGAATAACACACAAGAAAACATTTCATCTTAAAAGCTGCAGATAGCCTTTCAGGAGCACAGAGAACATAGCTGTTGTGCTACTAATAAAATGGAGAGGCGGAGAAACATAGACCAGTTAAAAAGATAAAAATCTGTGAAAAAATAGTGTAGGTGATCCTGGTCCTGTGATAAAATAGCATTACAGCTCTCTGGCTTTAGGCAACAAGATAGAAGACATTTTTCAAAAAAGAAACTAAACACTGGTAAACTGAATGACATTCTGTACACTGCATACTAATATGAGAATAGAATGTACTAAACAGTTAAAAATTGAATCAAGATTTTGAGATAGCAAAGACAATAAAACAGCTAATTGAATCGTCTTGGCTCTTCCTTCTCTGAGCAGCGCTCTTCCCCAAACCCGACAATCACCCTTAACTCGCTCCACATGTTCCTACTGTAGACTGTACAAAGATCCTCCTCTATGGTCCATACGTAATTACTTCCTAAGCAAACAATTTGTCTTTCTGTTTAATTCATCACGTTTTTCCTCTCATCTCATCCCTTTTCTCGAACCATCTGGCAGGCCTTGTCCTAACAGACAGAGATGACAGGATGAAAACGCGCACACTTGAACACGGAAAATCAACAAAGCTATAAAATAAACACCTAAAAAATCACCTTCTCTCTCTCTTTCTCTGTCTCTCTTTCAGTTCACCCTCTGAGAAGGCTTTTTTTTTTCGTTTCGAAGTAGCTATCAGAGGCTCCTTTGTTCCTCTGTCGTCTGTCATTAAGCAATCAGGCCGATTCTTCCTGTTGGCCAGAGGAAGGACTTTTGCTACTGACGGCTCAGAGGAGAGCTGCAGAACGTCAAAAAAAGACGAAAATGATTATTTCAAACTACAAAAACCTGGCTTTTCCCTCTCGTCCTAGAAACATCCGTATTGCATTACTCTCGCTGGCTTGCCTCCGTTTTTCCTCATTTTTTTTTTCCTCTTCCCCACACAGGAGGAAAAGGACCCAAACCAGACGAGGGTCTTAGCCGAAGCCGCTGATGCTTATGCCTTATATAAACACATCAGTACATGCCACTTGTGACACGTACCTTTATTTCTTTTTTCTTTTACTACAGTATGTTATTAGTACATTATATAAGATTTTTTTTCTGTTATTTCTTATGTTACAACCTTTATCTGCTATGAATTTACTTTGGATCAGCACACCAAGAGTCTATATTTTTATAATTCAAGATTGTAACTCCGAATCTGATCATTGATTTTTTTTTTTTACTTCCAACTTCACCTCTAACAAAAATACAGCAGGAGCCATTGGTGTGTTCATTTATTGGACAGTGTTTTTTTGTTGTTGTTTGTTTGCTTTTTGTTTGGCTGCACATTATGTCTATTTTTCTTTGACTGGAATTCATGCCTGCACTGTTTATATCACATGAATCGAGATTCTAGTTACATGACTCAAGAAATCAGTGTTCTTAAAGCATTTATAAAGATTATTTTCTGAATTGATTAGGATTCATATTACTAATTTATAAAAAATTAAAAAATTCTTTTTGAAACAAGATAAAAAAAGAAGTGCATGAAAATGTAATTTAGAGGAAATAAAGTGATTTAAATTCGGATTCACAGCGGTCTTCTTCTTTTTGAATTTGATTCACTTTTTCTTTTAATTCTGATCATTATTTGAAATTCATTCGAAACTTTTTTCTGTATTCTTTATTTAGTCCCGTTTCTAAAACATTCTTACAAATTAAGATTTCCTCCAAAGCTAACTCAAGAAGGATTCCAATATTAATTTTTAAAAATTGTCTTTTCTAGTTGATAATTTTTTTCCTGACTCAAAATCTAATCTTGATTCCTACTGTATTGTCACACTCCAAACGTCAGGTTGTGATTCTCTACAATGTATTACGTCCAACGTGTACCGTCTTATTTAGTCACATGACCTGAGTCAATTCAATTTTTCAGGTTCTGGCTCCTCTTCTGATTCTGCCTCTCTGACTCAGGTGAGCGAGCCGGGCAACAAAAGCGCAGTGTGAGCGATTACGCCCATCATCACGGCATTCCTCTGAGTCTACAAGCTCGGGCCATGTGAAAAAGCCCAAGCCACGGTTCGCAGGTTCTCAATGCCGCTGCTCCATTCGCAAAGTCTGTCATCTCTAAGGGGGGGTCGTGACCCCGAAATTTAGCTTCACCAACCCATCACCACACCCAACCCAACTGCTGTGGGGGCAAAATGACGGAGGGAGGGAGGGAAGGAGGGAGGGAAGGAGGGAGAGTCAGAGAGAGAGAGAGGGAGAGAGAGAGAGAATGAGAGTGGGAGAGCTTACCTGTGGGTCAGATACAGGATATAGAGAACAAAGGAAGTTCTTCAGACCCACTTCATTCCAATCCCCAATTCGTGCTTGAATAGTTGTGGAATTTAAACACACAACGGCACACGGACACAAAAACAACTCCAACTCAGTGGAAACACGGGTAACGTGAAATTACTCGTTTAACAATGAGAAATGACTCTCCGAATCATCCAGGATAAGATAGACATGTCTTTAAGTGGTAAAACTGCTTCAAAAATCATTTCTCTAAGCGTGTACAAAGCTTTAAAAGCAGAAAGGACAACAACAACAAAAAAACACAGTAGTATAAAATAATATACTATAAAAAATAAACTCATATACGTTTTCTTTAAGTCCACCTTTAGTTTATTACATTTAATTATTTACATTTTTCTATATGTATTAAAAGAGACACACGTGAAAAAGACGTGTACTTTCTTATTGCCATCATTTGGCACAGAGTTGTTAGTAATGTTATGTTTTCTCCATGACCCTGTGGTGTTATCCGGCCACGATGTTGTGGTACGGGTAGTGTGTGTATGCGTACATGTGTGTGTGTGTGTGTGTGTGTGTGTGTGTGTGCGTGTGCGTGTGGAGGAGGGGGCATGTTGAGAGAAGATAGACAGGGCTGCCTTTTGAAGGCTCGACTCTCTCTCTTTAGTCCTTCCAACAAACCCATGAGGGCTGCCGTGTCTAGACACCAAAAACACACATTAAAATCCACAGAGTCAAATCTAGCACCTAAGCACACACACACGCGCGGAAACACACGCACACACCAAGTGCAGGGAAAGTTATGATAATGACTAATTTCACTTTCAAAAGAGTTGCTCCTCTATTTTGATAAGCTTGGAAGACTTCGTGGAATTCTGAGGGAACGTTAGGATGCAGCGCAGGTCAGGGAGAGGTTTGACACAACCATAGAAATACTGTACTGAATGTATAAGGAGATCGAGACATGGAATAGAGAAATTGATTCAATAGTTTTTGAGGGAATATATAAGTAAATAAAAAAATCAACAATAATAATCATCCCAAGGTATTTAATAAAGAATATTTAATTGTATTTAAAAGTATTTAATAAGAAATCTAAAGAAAGGTTTACTTGGTTTTACATTACTAGGAGCAGTGTTTATTAAGTAATAATAAGAAGAAGAAGAAGAAGAATATTAAATTTCAAGTCAATTGTAGAAAATATCGACAAATTTTAATTATCTTTATCTTATCCGCTGTGTTAAGATAAAAGAGTCACAGCTTTGCTATGTCATCGCTTTCTTCCCCTGTTGTGTGTGTGTGTGTCTAATTTAAACCGTGCCCAGCTCAGGCAGGGAACTCCGTCCTACAGGCGGTCTCATTTTATTTTTACCCTCGAACCTTTCCCTGCAGAGAACAAGCAGGGCAAAATAGATGCACGCTTAACCTTCTCCGACGTCTCTTTTTCACTCTCTCTCTCTCACACACACACACACACACACACATATATATACACACACAACCACTCACTCTCTCCCTCATATACCCAGAGTGGAATGCTTTCATCCCAACACACACTCGCTTCACTCTCAGGTAGTTCACATGACACTCCAGGTGATTTATAGAGTGGGAGACATTTGGAAGAAGTGAGATTCTGTTTGTTTTGTGTGTTAAGCACGACCCATGTGGGTTCCTAGTGAAAATAATAAAGGTTTGGAAGAAATGTCACATCAAAAAAAAAGCAAGTATATGAAACATGAAACTCAGATTCTAACACAGATTGTTTTAAACGCTAGTGTGAAGCACATTTTCGAAGTTAACATCTTGGCTTAAATTAAGTTATTAATAAATAATATCAGTGCAAGTAAATAACAGCTTTGTAATAATTTCTAGACAACATCAATCCCTCTGCGCTATAGTCTGAGTAATTGTCTGGGTTCGGTCTTGATCTGTGTTTCCTCCAAACATCTTTCTTCGAGACAGTAAAGCCAGAATATTGCACGTCCAGTCAATACCCGGATCACGTTGCTGATGAGCGTTTTATGGATTCGTCCTGTCTTTGTAAAATATTAATAATTAAGTGGCTGCAAAAAGTATCCGTTTCTCCGCGCACTTTATTATCTTACAGGTAGGAATGACGTTAATGCTTATTCTGTTGATCAATATGCCGAGGGTTCGTGTTGTTTCACTGCTGTGTGTATGTGTGTGTACAGTACTGTATGTGTGTGTGTGTGTGTGAGAGATAGAAAAAGAAAGAGAGTGGGTAACTGATCCCCACTGACCAGCTCAGCATGCCTTCTTTCTTTTTATTTCTTTTTTTTTCTCCTGTCACTTTAGGAGTAGCTACACACACGTTCACACAGTCACACCCACACACACTTGAATACACTTAGAGGCAACAAAGCAACAGCACTTTATATCTATATACAGTATGTGTGTATGTATGGCTGTAAACATATAGAATGTTTTCCAGGTTGTACTTACAGTATATAAAATACAATTTCATATTTATGAATTTTCTGCCATTTAGATGGAGTGTTTCTGTATGTCAGCAAAACCATGTGAGCTTTAAAGAAAATGTTCAGTATAATATCTGTAACGAAAGAATAAATAAACGAATCTTTTGAGTTTTTGATACACCATAATTAGCGTAATAATTTTTGGATAATATGTATCGTATATTATGATGTTATTAACAAATTTTCGCACTAATGTGTAAATAGAATTTTTGTTTTGTTCTTATTCACAAAGTTATATTTTGTACATTTTAAAATAACGTTAAAATATGTACCAAAAACTATATATGATTTCCACCAGAGGCACACATAGCACTAAGAAAACATACTGCATCTCCTGAAAAGTCATTAAACTGCATTAGTTATGGAATATTATATTCCCTATCCTTAATGCTTTGGGTATTTTAAGTAATACAAATGCTTGTGTATGTGTGTGTGTGGTAGCAGTGGGGTTTCCCTTTATGGCTCTGACTAAATTAGATATAGCATACGCATTTCGACAGAGCCATAAATACAGACCTGCTGTGGTGTTGTTTACACTGAAGGAGTGTGTTCACTTGTGTTTAGATGAAGGCTGTAAAAATGGAACCAGCCGAACCAAAGACATGGAGTGCTCACCGCAAAAGAAGAGTGTAATTCAAATAGTGTCGAAAAATGACAAACTAGCGCATGCATCGCTCCCTCGCTGTCGAGCTGTGACGGGCGCTCACGCTGTTCTAGTTTCAAGAGAACCATCCTTGGCTTTAGACCTGTCGCAATCAGATGTAATAATCCCTCCTTGAGATAAAGCAGAGGGACGAAACTATGCACATTCAAACCGTTTTTTTTTTATAAAGAGGCTCCCTGGGCCGAGCTGCCAATTCGTCAATGGGCACATGAAACAGAAATCAAAATACAGGACAGATGTTAAAGCCGCATTGAAGCTTTTTTGTCGCCGCCTCATTTTCGAACTTCTCAGGAAAATGGCACGGCCGCGCCTATTAAAGCGGAGCGCAGTCTGATGTGGCCAAGCATACGGGAATATTTAACAGCCAATTGCCACCCATTAACTTTGATCGCACGACTGTGACTCGGCTGTCTTCTGCAGCGCAAACATTTTCTTTCTACCCGCTTTTTTTCCTCACCTCTCCTCGTCCCAAAAAGGTCGGTGACTAATGAAACTTGGCAGCTCACTTCACACTTAAGTATCAAACAAAACATTTCCTCTCTTGCAGGGTCAGACATGAGCAGGACGTGGAGGAAAAGCTTGTGGGTCAGTGGTGTCGGATTATAGAGAGAGAGAGAGAGAGAGAGAGGGAGAGAGAGAGAGAGAGAGGGAGAGAGAGATGGGGTTGGGTTAGTTTGGGTTTGTGCACGTCTTGAATGAGAAATAAGACATGACATTTTGAACAAGAAGTGGCCATTGTGCAGCGCGTTAATCTGTGCTTTAACGCTCCTGTGATTAGCGTGAGTAGATAATCGGTTTAGTGCTATAGGCCTCCTACACGGCTGCTCAACAAGCACAGGAGCAACATATTATATATACATTTTTTTGCCACATAATTTGCACTCAAATATTTTCCGTAAAAGTCTGAAAAACAAACTCGCTGATTAGAGTTCTCGTCCCGCTCCTAGCCAAAGAACTAGCTAGCTAATGCTATGTTCATTTCAAAAGGAGTTCTGTGTTAAGTCAATTTTTTATTATTCATCACTTTAGCACATAGCTTAGCTTTTTTTGATATATATATATATATATATATATATATATATTAGCAGTCAACGCTAAATAATTTTTCAGTATGATTATTACTAATACGGAAAATTTTCCTATCAAATTATCAACTTCTCTGAAAAAATGTGGATATTTTTGACAGCTTTGTCTTGTTCACACAGACATTTTGCTTTTTCATAGTCCAGTTTCATGCTAGTTTGACCCAGCCATCCAAAGTGTTACCCCTCACTGGGTAAAGCAGATAGACAGCGGTAGAGCAATTGCCCCATGGGGCAGATTTTAAACCATGAATCAAGAGTATGAGGGTCACCCCAAACCATGACCAAGAGAGGTGGATAGCATCACAGCATGACACATAGACACTCTGAACACATAGAGAAACACTAGACACTGACAAATTGCCCTTACCAGAGGGGGGAGGGACAAAAAGGGGCAAAATTGTTAGGGGGTGGTGGGACAGTGAGACTGACAGGATATGTAAAATTCATGGTGTCCCTCGGGCTCTGAGGTCATACATCACGGCTCAGGAACGTTTCTGCCATTAAACGGTTGTTGCCACTAAGCTTCACAATGTAACTTATACGCAGTGTTGTGACTTATCTTGTAAGTGCCGTGCTCATAACGTAACGTATACTGTCTGTTGTGACTTATCTCCAGTCTCTGGATCGCGATTTACATGTTTTGGTAAAGACAAAACATTCTAACATTAGGGTATAATTAAGGCAGGAGTTGTGAGGTAGGCAAAAACAAGCTGCCATACTTACTTACTTCCATAGGACCGCACTTTATCGTAATGTAATATAAACACTGGGTTGCCAGGGTTTACACCAAATTGCGCCGGTTTTAGGAGAAGGTCGAGGGTGGGGAAAAATTAAAAAAGCTAATCTGCTGGAGGCATTCTCTTGGACATTTAAATCATTTAGACAATTAAAAGCAAATATTTAAAATTAATATATTTCAGCAAGAATAATAACAATCAATGGTGAATAAATTTCACAGTTAAACTACAGCTTACAGTTCTGTTAAATACCGCCAACAAATTTGTGCTAAGAGGCTTTTCAGCAATAGACAATAACAGCCACCCATTTTCCCTTCACAAGAAGTAAAATTATTTGTTTTAGTCTAACAACTTTTACTTTAGTACCAGACTTTACATAATGCGGTTAAGAAAGCATGCTAACCACACTGACGGAATGTTTTGTTCAGAAGACAACATAATTTAGTTTATTTCACAGAAGATCAACGTCATTGGCTCCATTGTTCTGTTTCACCAGGTTGAAAAGAAAATTCAAACACAACTACTTTTTTTTAGGATCCAGAAGTAGATTGCTGTATTCGCACATTTTGAGCTCTAAACTTCTGTTAAGGGCAATTGCCATATTCCCAAGTTATATAAAACCACCTCGGAAAAAATAAAACTGCTTGAGCACTTACTTCTAGGTCATTGAAGAATAAATGTGTGTCTGCTAAATTGAAGATCATCTCTTCCATTCGGAGCCCCAGTGACACAGATGTTGGTGGATCCTGAAATATGAAATATTGATTACTAAGAACAGAATATTAAACAATACATGATTAATCATATAGGTTCCATGTGCACACCGCAGTGCAGACAGAACTTGTGCTGATATATGGAAATGTATATGTTGCATTAACTTTATGTATGTAAATAAAGATGTGGTATTGGTATTGCATACATGTTGGTATTACATTAATACATACATGCAAATGAAGATGTGGTGTTGAATCCATGAATGGAAATTTATGTTATACTGAGTCCATATATGGTCCTTTATTTATAGTCTCGGGTACATATAGTAAATGTGGGTGTGATACTGAGTCCATGTATAAAAATATTCAGTAATGCCGGGTAAAATAAATAAATAATTAATTAATTAATTACTTAAATTCATTCATTCATTCATTCATTCATTTTCTATACCGCTTAATCCTGTATTTAGGGTCGCGGGGGACCTGGAGCCTATCCCAGGAGACTTCGGGTACTAGGCGGGGTACACCCTGGACAGGGTGCCAATCCATTAATTACTTAAATAACATTTTAAATTTAAAAAAATTATGATACAAAAATGGAAATGGGTTCAAAATGTCTCCAAAACATTATTGAAACCTGAAAGGTTAGTTCTGAACCATTAAGAAGAAATCTGGTCAAAATTAATTAAAGATCACGCTTGGTGAAGTTGAACCACATATATTTTTTTAATTGGAAAAAATCAATAGCATAAATCACAGCTACATTTATTAATGAAAGTAAGAACATTTCCACACATAAAATGTGGAAAAAATTCACAGGATTGGAACCATACAACTGTGTGGCCATAAGAAATCCACTTGGTAGTAAACCTAATCAAAAAAAAAAAAAAGGTTTCAATTTTCTAGATAGCATAACGATCGGACTGGAGCAACAAGAAAAGAAAATGTGATCTGATGAGTCCAGATTGACCCAATTCCAAAGCAATGAAAAGAAAGGGCATGGAATGATGCACACATCATGTGCCCACTGTACAAGTCTCTGTAGTGTTATGATATGAGGTTGCTTGAGAAATGTGAACTCAATCCTTTTTTCATGACTTCTGAAATTTGCATGAGTATTTTTTCGAGCACACACGTGCATACCAAGAAAGTGTAGCTGTGCTTTCAAGCTGGATGGGCACAATACCAAAATACAATGCACATACCAAGAACAGGTTTTGGTAATAAAAAGCAGAAAGGTGTGAAATTTTGTCCTAAATTATGAGAAATACAGAAGAATTCCCGGGAAAATCGGAAGTGCTGGAAAGTATGGTTGTAATCGAAGTTAAAGGTGGGTGAACAAAATGTTTTGTGAACAAAAAGTTTTTTTGGCCTAGTAGTAAAGGTTTTTGTATGTATGAGTCCATATATTAAAATGTACTGTATGTATCGTGTCAAAGCCATATATGGAAATGTATTTCCAGATACATTAAATCCATCCATTGAACTGCGTATTGCATTGAACCCATTAATGGACCTACAGGTGGCATTTAACTAGCGTGTCTTATACTCTACTACACAAATATCAACATATTCAAACTAATTTGAATGATTCATAAAGTTCTGCCAGAATTACACTTAATCATTTAACAAGCTCAGTGTACAGTGTAAAGTTTTATATGAAGTACAGTAGTGATACAAACTTTCAGGTCAATTTTGCATCCCTATTTAAAATAATTGCTGTTTTGACTTGGCATATATTGTCATTTTGTGGGATGTAAAGTCTGTAAAAGTGCATTGAGATGTACTGGAGCCCATTCCGGTATCATAAACACACCATTCTTAACATGCTTTGGTTTCTGCATCATTATTTTCTCATTGTTAAACCATAAAACCTCCATTTACAATCCACCTCAGACAGGACGCAGCTTTAATCTGCACTTAAATGCTCTTGCTGTCTCTGTCTGAGACTTTCAGACACAAGCAGATTTAGGAAAAATGGAAAAAGATTTTTTTTTCCCCAGACAAATGCTGAAGCATTTCCTTAATATTCCTAACATTCTTTAATATCATCGAGAGACAAAAGGCAAAAGAAGTGGTCTTATTTTCTTTGCTTTAGACATTTTGTTTTTTAAATAATGGCTACTGATGCTTCATTGCACAGTCATAAAAATAATTATAATTATAATTATAATAAGTATAATATAATAGGTAGCTTTAGAATAATATCCAAGGAGTGTTCAGGTCAAACTGGGACTTTTGATTGTGCAGAATAAGAAAAGACAGTTATGAGAGCAAAAACTCCCTTTATATCTCTATAAAGTCCCCTGCAGTATCCCAGAGTTTCACTAGTGCTTGCATACCATCAAGATAGAAAATGTTTCGGTATGCCGGAGCCATGTTCGGACAACCCACTTCACGTCTGAAATGATGGCATTTTAAGAACTCCTTTAATGGCCCAAATATGTGAAATGGGATGGAGTAAGGTTAGGTGTGTGTAGGGGGATGTGGCAGTAACTTCCGTAACGTGACGACAAGTTTTCCAGTGATTATTCAGGATCATAATGATGATTGTTCACAGGAACGACTGCAGTGGACTCCGAGCCACCTCGGCCAGGATCATCATTCACAGACGTACAGACTTCTTTAAAAAGTTTGCAACTTCCAAATGTTTTACTGCAGCTAAGAGTCACATCACTGAACTCTAGTTGAAGACTTCTGTAAATGTCTATTAGGTTTATAGCTTAATTTAAGAGAAATTTTATCATATGTCCCGGTTTGACTTGAACACACCTTGTAATTAAACTTCAGTGCAGTCTATATTTGGTTATTTCACTAATTAATATCACGATTTAATATTTGGTTAATCAATTGGTTAGTTTAAGGACATTGAATTTAACTAAAAACTGGAGCAATGAAGATGGTACAAATCTTATTAAATGTGGATTCGGAAGTTAGGCAATCATTTCCTTTTAAACCATTTTTTTTTTTTTTGTAATCGTTGTTCAGTCAGGGTTCGAGTTCCTAATCTCTGAGCTCTTTATTAAAAGAGACAGAGTGAGAGGAGAGCAGGTGAAGGACAGGATTTGTTCCTGTATGTGTAGCGTGTGTTTGTGTGTTTGGTGTGTGTGTGTGTTCAGCAGTGGGGATTAAATGTAAAGCTACCTAAAGAATCACCTGAGCTTTTCTCCTGATTGCGTGCCACAGTCAACAATGAAAATAATTTAAGCACAGCAAAACCACACACAAGTCAGTTCAGCGGTTCTTCTTCATTAACTTAGTGTGTGGTAAGTTTTTTTTTTCTGGCTACTTCTTTATTATCAGTGATGGGTGTAACACGTTGCAAAGTAATGAAGTTAGAGATTACTTTTTTTGATGTAATGAGTAATCTAACGCGTTAGATCCGCCATATAAGTACTCAGTTACTTAGTTACTTTTTCAAAAATGTAATCCGTTATTCAGACAATTTATGTAATCCGTGATCCAGACAGCAGTCATTCCCAATCCCTTAGTGTGTGTGTGAAAGTCGTCCTACAAGCCCTGCCTCCCTCTGTTATTCCTGCTGTTATAACCCTATCTCACCTATGCGGTTTGACTATGCGGTGAGGACCGGCGCGCGGAAAGATGGAAACCTAATCACAGCGCCAAAACCCTGAATCATGATGAACCGTACTTACGGCCAGCGCAAAACCGCGTAGGTGAGATAGGGGCATTAGTAGTAAACAGATTACAGGCCAGACTTCGCTGAGTGATGATGGTAGAATAATTATAAAGGTCTTGACTAAAACAACATGCATGAGGAATCACAAAGAAGTTTTCATTTTCTGCAATTAAAAAGTCCTCGAACTAGTTACTTTTATCAGAAAGTAACGCTGTAATGTAACTGATTACTTTTTAAAGAAATTTTTGAATTTCTAAGTAATTAGTTACTTTAAAAAGTAACGTCCCCCAATACTGTTTATTATAAAGAAAAGATGCTGTGAGTTTCCCTACATTTCAACATCAGATTTTTTTTAACACTTCTGCATAACAAATGTGTTGTACAATGAAAGTCTTGTCTTGTGTTTGAGGTTGGATTATTTTTTTTTTTGAGAAATACTGATATAAAGGACGAGTTAAAGCATCCAAAACAAAAAGATAAAAAGATAACTCAAAACACACACCCCAAATTGAATCTAATTCCTAATATTTCGTTTTAAACCACCTGTTAAACCACATTGGTCATGCACTAACACTAACAGTACACTACACACACACATAATATTGTAGTGTATCAAAATACATCCTCGCTGCTAAATAATATCTATTTATGAGCCTGCTACTCATTGCCCTCATTACACATGTCTGCGTTTTGCATCCGACAGTTAATAAAAACGAGTTTGGCGCTGAGAGGAATGTAAAGTGCATTTCTGCGGCGTGGCGAATCCCCTCCAATTAAATCGAGACAATCATTCAGCAGGAGGAGTTAAGAATACAAGGAGGCCAAAAGGTCAAAAGGCTCCACCTTGTCTTGTCAGTGCTCCACCTGTTTTTACCCATCAGCCATCATCAGCAGGGCGCCAAGTCCCCCCCGGCCCCCACCTCCAACAGCACCGCACAGCTGCGCACACACACACACACACTCAAACACACACGCAGGCACACCCTAAAACCCCGATGGTCACACAGCTGGTCTGAGCCATCAGCTTTATGGAAGTGAGCTGCCTTTATGCCAATTAGGATAACTGATCACCACAGCAGTGCACTTTTCTTTTCCAATACAGCTCTATTTATAGTATGTGTTGAACAGGGAGGGGAAAAAATACAGTTTCTTTTGCTTCTTGCTCTTGTTGGAGATCTGTGTCAAGCTCTATTTAGACTTCCAACACAATGAAACAGACAAAACGTTTCTGTTAATTATATAGCATTATGTAGCATGTTCATTATCTTTTCTCATCATGTTATGTATTATTACACTAGTTATTAAAATATTAATAGGACGAAATATGAATAAATCAAAAACATTGAAATGAGGCAAGAACATTTATGGAGTGCAATCAAAGACTCAGACTTCTCTGGGAGGTTTCTTTCAGGTTCTCTTGGTTATTCTGTTATTCCAAAATGTTTTATACTATAATATTAAACAAAATCTTAATCTCAGTATTAGTTATATAAAAAAATATTTACAAAAATAGAAGCAGAATTTATTATTATTTTAATAAACCTACATTTCTACTGCACGTTCAGTGGCTTTCAGATTTCCTAGTCTTTTTTTTTTTTTTTACTACTTTTTTTTTTTTTGGTCTATTGGCCTGCTGACAGAGGAGGATTTACATTAAGACCTACTGACTCCAAAGCAGTGAAAAACTTCAACAGCCACATCTTTAGAATTTACAGCAATATAACATTATTTTATTTTTATTCTTATTTGAGTGACAGGTCACATTGGTTTTGTAGGTTTTGTGAGTATAACAATGAACCAAACAAATTGTGTTTAAACAAGTGTCAAAGAACTTTTGGAAAATATAGTCTATGCTTAAGGATGGAGAATGAGAGAGAGAGAGAGAGAGAGAGAGAGAGACCTCTGAGGCCCTTACTGCTCAGTGTAATCCAGCAGTACTGCATCTTTGAATGATATCTTGGTATCTTGGTTTGGTCATGGTAATAAAGCTACTTTCATGTGTGTTTCTGTGTGTGTTTGAAGCCCAGAGGCTCACTTTTTTTCCCAGCATGCACAGCAAAGACAAAGTAAATAAACAGAGTTAAGGGTCGAGGGGCAAAGCTCTCTGGGCCCTAAAACAAAACACCGCAGCCATCAAACACCCCACTGCAGGAACAAAGAGAGCGAAACAACTCCATCAGCACACACACACACACACACACACACACACACACACACACACACACATACATACACACACCTTAACTCAATCTTAACTCACAATGAAACAACTACACAACTTAATTGTTCATTAGACACAATACACTAAGCATTTTTTTTCATTCCGTATATTAATCTGACGAATGTCAGTTTAAATCAATAACGCCAAATGCCAAACTCTTCAGACTCACATGATTCTTTAGCTCCACGCCAAATGCCTCTACCTTTACACATTCTCATGTCCATAACACAATTCTGCCCCATGTAACCATCTGTCTGTTCCAGAATCCCGGAAAGTACCGGGCTAATCTCACTAAGAGCGGAAGGTTTGGAAAGCACTTCATTAAACTAACAATGAAGTATTTTTGAAGGACAGGAAAGCGAAGGAAAAAAAAACTCTTAAGAAGTGTGAAGTGACATTCTCAGTGCAACTGTTTTGTGGTCACATATCTCTGACAGCTGCAGGCCAAATCGCATTCCTCTCAGGCCTCGTTGGGCCGATTAAAAAAGGAAACAATTAGTCAAACTGGTATTCGAATTGATGTAAAAAAAAATTTTTTTAAATCTTCGAAATATGACAGGTTTCAGTCTTTTACTGTAATTAGCAGTGTGAGTGAAGAAAATTTCTGGAACACTGTTTAGAGTGCTCTTCGGTATTTCATGAAAACAATGCAGCAGCTTTTTTTTTTTTATTAAATTCTTTAAAAAACTTTACAGCAGATATTAACCAGTTTTGTGGGATCCCAAATTGATGTTTCTGTTTAGTGCACCAAGTCAAAAATAACTTTTGCACTAAACAGGCTCAAACTAAAACTGTATAATGGGTTCAATCAGTTTACCATTTTTGTGTCATCGCAATTACTTGTTTTTAATTGGTGGATCAAGTGTCAAGCAGGATTTACTCATCTAATCAGTTTTGTGATATCACAAATGCTTGTTTCTGATTGGTGGATCATGTCAAAAAATTTTAAATACTTAAAACTGCTTAAAACACAAGTACCAAATTATATGCAAAATCAAACTGTTTAACACCTTTTAACCACTTTTGTCATTTTTGTGACCTTGTCACCTGATTGGTCGATCAAGTAAAAAAAAAATCTGCAGCTTGAACCTACTTTAAAGTAGGTTTAATTTATCTGATGCATTTTGTGACATCAAATACCTGTTTCTGTTTTTTTTTTTTTTAACGCCTAAAACTTAGACTTTAGGGCAAATGGCAATGCTCTGACCAGTTTTGTGACATCACATCACAAATGCTTATTTCTGATTGGTGTATTAAGAAAAATATCATTTACAGTTCAGAAAGCAACTGCACTGCAGGGTTTAATGATGTAACCAAACTTGCTTTTGAATGGTAGATCCAGTCAAATATTGAATTCACAGCTTGAAATTAGACCTTAAAAGTAGGTTTCATTAATCATCCATTTTGTGACATCACAAATACCTGTTTCTGACTGGCAAGAAAGCCAAATTGAAATATAACTCAAAATTTAACTTTAAATTCTAACTGTGTCATCTTTATGTTCATATGTAGATTTCCACTGCAGCACTTACAGATTCTTTTGCAAATCACTTACCCGTCCATATCTGTTGGCGTAAGACCCTGTGAGCAAGGAATGGAAAATAATGATCGTTTCGTCCAAATCCCAAATGAACACACGCTGAAAGGGAACAGAGAAGGAGAAGGCTAAATCAATGACACATGCAAACTGAGATGCTTGTCAATAAATAGGGCGCTGGGATTTAGGGGCTAGAAAGTACAAAAAAAAACTGGTTTCTTGATTTATGTGCTGCGATCGATAATAACCAACTAATTAAGCAGATATGTTAACATGCTATAAGATACAAGATCAATAATGTAATGCAACATCAAATTTTATGCTAAATAAGAAAATACAAAGAGTAAAAGATACACAATGATGTGGTTTGTGTTATAATATATGTTATAATATAAGAAAAAACATTTGAATGTTCATAAACTTTCTGTTTTATTGTCGGTTTTTGACAATTGTAACTAATGCAGTTAGTTGAGCAATTTGAGTGAAACACCAAAACTACTGGTTATACAGTATTTACCGGAACTACAAAGTGAGTTTGCTCAGTACCTCAAGGTCAGAGTCCGGCGGTGGAGACGGATTATTGTTCCTTCTTCCTCTTCCACGTGACTTTCCATCCGAGGCCCGACGCAATCGATCCGAATCTGAATCTTTAATGGGGGTTGATGGACTGTGGATTGTACTGTACTCTCCTGCAGGAAGACACAAAAAACTGTATCAAACAAGATAAAAAAAAAAAAAAGAAAAAAAAAGCTTTCACCTTCACAACTTGAACAATGTGCAGCTGAATCCGTTTATCTGATCCTCTTACACCCCTGATACCATTTATTCACCATTAATGGCTATAAGGGAGTGTCTGAAGTGCGCTGGTTCATCCTGTCTGTTCGTTTTAGGTCAAAATTAATCATTTGAACTTTTTTACCAAAAGAGGAGTCCACAAATTTGTTGTGAATGTGAGGAACCATTATTATATTACACCATTGTTATAAAAGTCATATACATTACAAGTGGGTGTTCAAGTCAAACCAGAACCTTTCGTTGTGCAGAATAACAGCGCACATTAATGAGAGTGAAAACTACCTTTATTTCACTAGTGCTTGGATATCATGAAGGTAGAAAGTTTTTTCAGTATGCAGGGACATGATCAGCTTGCCTGCTTCACATTTGAAACACTGGCCTCCCAGGACCTACTTTAATGGCCCGAACATGTGGAAATGGCTTGGAGCAAGGGCAGAATAGTATGGGACAAGTGGCAATAACTCCAAGTCAAATTCCTGTAATGTGCAAGTGGTGTTGTTGAATGATTGTGTGTACAGTTCCCACAGACAGATGCGTTTCTTCCACAAGTTGGCGACAAGTTCTCCATCGATTTTCAAGATACATGTGTTCCAGTCACTGAATGTTCATGGGAACGACGTGTCTTCTGTAAATGTTGGTTTTAAGGCCTTCTTTCATGAGAAATTTTGTCACAAATCCCGGTTTAACTTAAACATTATTTATAAGTCATATATAATTACATATACTGTATGATGTTCAGTCACTGTACCAGCCATCTGTGGTTGCTTTGAATGAACAATAAAGTGGTGAATTCTTTAACAAACTTTAAGCTAATGTATGTTCCATCTCAGATTAAACAATGAAGAGGCTCTAGTGACAAACCTGGGCCTAAAGAAATGTATTACATTCTGTTTGTCTGGGCTTGAGCATAAAATCAAGTCTTGTAATAAATAGATTCTAATGAAGGGAATGTTTTTACTTAGCTGAATGCCCTGGCTAAAAAAACATGAGGCTCTTCTTTGGAAACCAGTTTCTAAAACAACTCACCTGCTGATTGGTCGGTCAGAGCCTGGCTGGTGATGGCAGACGGTGGCTCCTGCAGCGTATATGTGGCCGTGGTGGATGGTGTGGTGGGACTCGTGTTGTTGCTGGTCATGTAGGGCGATGTGTAGGGGCTGCTGTTGTAATACTGTGCATATTGACCCTGGCCAAATGCAGGGTAGGAAGGGTAGTCCTACAGACAAATTCATAAAAAAGTGTGTGTAAAAGTGTCTGAATTCAATTTAGACTATATATAAAAATTGCCAATGTTTTAATGTTGTTTATGTATTAGCTAAATAATTGTATAATATAATGCATAGTACAAAGTGTTAGCTACTATTGCTGTTAGCTACTCTAAGTTATCTAGTGTCAGCTGGGATTTTTATTAGTGACTTTATACTGTAGGTGTTAGCTACTGTTAGCTACTATTACTGTTTACTAAAATACATTGTTTAACCAAAACATACCAATTATTTCCATTATTAAAAATTTGTCATTTTTGTTCAACTTACATGTTTTACTTAAGTAAAAATTCTATCCTTAACTTAAAAGTTGTTGCATAAATCTTCCTTTTTTTGTATACTGTGTACTATGTGTTAGCTGCTATTATTTCTAGCTACTAGAAGTTAAAAATGTTAGCAACTATTTATCTTAGCTCCTCTAAATGTTAAGTGTAGGATCCGAGATTTGTCGTATCTGCTTTAAGTTACAAGTATTTGCTACTATTAATGATAGCTACTATGAATTATTTACGTTAGGTACTCTGTGTAACATAAGCTAAAATAACTTTTAAATGCTACCTACTATTAACTGTTGTTACTGTATATACTTTAAATTCCACATTGCAGTTACTATTAACTACTGGCAGAACTATAAACTGTAAACTATAAACTGTAGTTTTTTTTTGTTTGTTTGTTTGTTTTTTTTACTTATTATTAGCTCTTTACCCTAGAAAAGAAACAGGTTTTAGCTAATGTTAGCTACAGTTACAATAAACACCAAGTTTTAGCTACTATTAACTACTCCAGGTATTAGCTACATCCCATGTTAGTTCTTAGTGTTAGCTGCTTTTAGCTAGTAAAGGTGAATGTTTTAGCTACTGCTACTTAGCTAATGTTTTCTGTTGTGTTTGTGGAACAGGAGTGTTCTACTATTATTTCCAAACATGAATGCAACATGAATGCTGCAATATATAAATATGAACTAAGTTAACATGATTTGTATTTATAGCAGAGGAGCACACGCACACATACTGCATTGGCGTAACATGATACAGGATTGAAACACTCTACAAACATGGCTACTTCCTTGTGCAGATTCTCAAATATGTGAACGTGAACACATGTCTGTCATGTGCTGGGAAGCGATCTGTTTTTTGTCTCCTCATGGAGTAATGCACATGTGAGAATATCACAGGGACAATCCTTGTCTGCAGCAGGCAAGACGTTTTTGGAGTGATTGATATCATGTGGATGAGATTTAAGGACACAGATGTTTTAGAAGGGTTTCCAGAATTCTGTTCTGTATATGTTGACATGCAACAGCTGACGGTAACCTTTAAAGAAGATACACTGTCAACATGCACTGTTTATGATGGAGGGAGGCTAAAGCTGTTCGGTGTGTTGTAGAGCTTCCTGTTGTGTTCATTATTCTTGTAGCAGCAGTGCAAAAAAAAAAAAAAAAAAAGGAATCCAGACAAGAAACATATTTTGGGATAAGATGGACATTTTAGCCAAACTGTTCCTTTAATTGTCTGTCCTTTGTGTATGCTTGCAATTTATAGCTAAAAGCAAAATCATGGCAAACATTTGTTCATCATTTATGAGGCAGTCAAAGTTGGACGTAAAAAAGTATTGTAAAATCCCTTGTAAGTATACAGATGTTTCCAGAAATCCAATTTATCTTACGCTACATGCAATGGCCGATGCTAAAAGATAAAGGAAATCCAATTACAGCTGTGAACTTGGTAAAAAAACAAAACAAAAAAAAAAACTATGGTTACCTGGTGTGATGTGCACGGTTGTGCTCATATCATGTGGATGATACTCAAGCGTACACATGTTTACAAAGGCTTCCATATGCAGACATGCAATGACCTTGTATTGGCTAAAGACTTTGTATATAGCTAAAGGAAATATAGTTGAGAAGAGAACAAGCAAGGGAAAGTGTATTACATCTACCTGTTGTGTGTTGTTAAATCCAGTCGAGTTTGTGAGGGAATTGCTTCCTGTATACAGTCCCGATGTCGTTGTAAAACTGCCTCCTGCAAGAGCAAGACACATTACCATGACTTGTGAGTGGGTGTGTGTGTGAGTAAAACACATTTATCGTTTCAATTGATGTTTTTGTTGATGTGGGTTTTGCATTTGCTATACCAATAACAACTATACCATGAAAAAACATTTAAATTTACAGCATTTGGCAGATACCCTTATCCAGAGAGAAGTGCTTTGAAGTCTCCATCAATAAATATATTCTTACACTGGTTCCCTGACTCGAAGCACCATCAGTCAAACACTTGTTGGGAAGAGTGGGTCATGTGGGGGTATCTTACCTAAACTAAAGTTTAGAAAAATCTTACTGTAAGTCTATTCCGTCTTTAACACTGACATATGTTTGACATTAGTTCCCTGTTAAAGTAAAAGTAAGTGATTTTGACAAACATTAGCTTTAAACTGTTAAACGTCCCATATTTCAGTGTCAATGTAAATGAGCCACACCATGCCAGAGAACAACAGAACTGAGCAACAAGCCAGAGGAGGGTTTCCCCTCATATGAGGTCACATTAGGGGGAAATCTACTTTGCTTGTTTAAGACCCAGTCAACACAAATTGCTAGTGCAATACTTTTGGATGTTGTTATGGACAGTTGGGGTTAAATGGACGCTGTAGGTGTATATGACTGATGCTTTACTGTAAATATCAGTTCCTGTATTTGGAGGGGTTGTGGTCTAAGATCATATTTAAAAACATGAAAAGAAAGCCTACTGTATGTGGCCTGACTGTGCACTTTTTTTCAATAACAGGGGTGTTCATGTCAAACCAGCACTTACTGTACAGTATGATGATTTTTTTAGTGAATGAACGTTTCAAATGGATTGCCATTTAGGAAAGACTTCAAGCACAGTGGTGATGGGACACTACTGCGGAGCCCAATGTATTAGTTCCTGTGAACATTTAGCAAATGGAACGCCTGATCCTTGAAAGTCAACAAATAATTTGTCACAAACTTGTGAAAGAGCTGCATCTCTCTGTGGGAACTGTACACACAATCATTCATGATCACCACTTGTACATTACAGGAACTCAGCTGGGAGTTATTACCACATCCCTGTACAGTCCTGGTCGCGCACCAAGCCCCATGTTTGGTCCATTAAAGGAGTTCCTGGGAGTCGGTGTTTCAGACATGAAGCAGGCAGTACAATCATGGCTCTGGTATACTGAGAAAACTTTCTATTTTGATGGTCTTCACGCACTAGTGAAACCCTGGGATAAGTGCATTCGTTTAGAGGGATATTATGTACAGAAATAAAGGCATGTCTTAGTCATAACCCAAAATCACAAGTCTTGGATTGACTTGAACTGCATTGAATTTTAGATATTCTATATTTGTTAAAAATTCTGTTATAGCATATGAATTCAAGGGTTTAAATGATAAAATGTCTCAATTCTTCAATCTCATCAGTTCCAAGTGCTACAATAACTGATCTGCATTCATGTTTTTAAAATAATTCATTTCAATCATACCCCTGCATTGATGATGTTAAAGAGCAGTAAGGTAATAAACATCCACATTTCCAGATAATGAACACTTGTAATCTGAAAAATCAAAAATAAAATAAAAGGAAACGCTTTCTCGCCTGAGCTATCAGCGATAGCATCTTGCACATGAAAACAAAACTCTGATGCGTGAAAGCCACATTGCTTTAGGCTAAAACTAAAGCGTGAAGCGTGTAAGGGTTGTGTGAGACGAGGGAGATGACTAAACAGTGTCTTTATGTCTTTTCTTTGCCTTATCAGCGATTTCATCTTGGCTGCAGTTTGAAAAGAAAGAGGTGAAGGAAGGACGTCAGGTCAAATGATAGGATGTTTTTTTTTTTTTTTTTAAATCAATTATCACCTTCACAATAGCAGAAAGAGTCCCAGTGTTGTGTGTAAACTACTGAAAGGCTGATGAATGCACAAATCTGTCTTCACTTCACTTGGATCGGGAAGTACTTAATTAAAGTCAGAGTATAGAGGCTGAAGTTTATACATAATACATTGGTGGACACAAGTGGATAAAAATTAATGGAAGTAAGATTATTTTATCTCAGAGAGACAGAGAAAGAGTATATTTTCAATATTTTCTTATGAATATCCCTTTTAAGACCAAGGTAGTCATTTTCTAATATTCTAATTAGCAAACGTGAATGACATCCATCTGACATGACTTTCAGTTTTAATGTCGACCTCTATGTCAGAAATTATTCAGATTTTTTTTTTTTAATGCATAATCCTGTTTATGTCAAAATGCCATTACAGTCTAAACTCAGAACATGCAATCGTGAGGGTAAACTTCATGCCTCTCTAACACTCTCTCTGACACCGTGTCACGGTGAAAATATTTTCCCAGGAAGTTGGTTCCCATTGCGGCCAGTTTAACTAATATCAACAGGCTCTAAGCTAATGAACAGCTGTTCCTCTCTCTCTCTTGTCTTTCTCTCTCTCTCCGTCTCACCCGCTCTCACTCTTAAAGCCTCTCTCTCTCTCTCTCTCTCTCTCTCTCTCTCAATCTGCCACACAGATTAATTTAATTGTACTTTTGTTGTATTGTGCTCAACAGGAAAGTCCCTATTACTTCTAAAACATAACAAATGTTTTTGTATTAGAACTGTTAGAGGGAAATCCAGTATTGTGCAGAAGTCTTCACCCACCACTCATTTCTTCATAATTTGCTTCCAAAAAGCCAGACTTTGTTGTACTTTTAAAATAATCTTGAGGAATAGTTCTCCAGGCTTCCTGAAGGACTCCTCATTATTGGCAAGTTTTTTTTACCTCTCATTTTCCTTTTCAGTCCCTGTACCTGAGCAGTTTTGGAGGAATAATTTTTATTTGTTAAGCTTAAAGCATAAAAGAAAACATCCAACCTGCATGAACTAGTGAGAAACTGGTGTGGATGATGACAGATAATCAGTTTGGTCATTTCTATACTGGTGATGCTGAGTGGTTGGAACAGACGGGAGGGGAAATGCGGTTGCTGCTGAGATCGTGACATATACAACAATTTTTTTTATTGTATCTTTAGGCACTTTGCAGCTTGTTGCAGTTTCTCCATTTTTCTTTAATTTAATATACATTATTTAGTTAAATTTAATATAAAGACATGAGGGGTGGGTCAAGAGCTTTGCATAGTACTGTACAACAATACTAATATAATCCTTAAATTATCCTCATTTATCAATATTTAAGACATTTATGAATTCACATGCATATTGTTTATTTTCAAATGTAAATTGCCAACCATGATCAAATGACATCTCATTTACATACATATCATTATAACCACAATCCTCCATAAAAAGGCAAAACTTAAAAGCAACAAAACTGACTAAACTCCAGTAATGTAATTCAGCCACCGCAAAGTATCAGCTACCACAAAATGCAAACATCCCTACTTTTATACAACAACATGTGAGGAAAACTATTCTTATTTGTCTTACTTTATGGATATGTTTTATCTTTCTTACAAAGCAAAAAAAAAATCACTAAATTTGTGTGCAATTAAAGTAAGCTGTTTAAATTCAACAGCTTGTTCCATGTAAACCTTTTCATTAACTTGTTCCAGGCGTATAACTTAAAACTATTCAATCAAGATTCACAGTAGTGAGTCTTCCTAGATGTAAATTCAGACACACTCAGGCACTGAAATAATTTTTTTATTTTAGTTTAAATGATAGGATGTTTATGAATACTAAATATTTTGGGAGAATTATCCTACAAACAAATAATAAATAAAACTCTTCATTTTCAACTTGATAAATAAAACCTTTGGTATTACTTGAGCAACACCACAGGGAAAGTAACAGGTCCTGCAGATAATATTACATTAAGCAACAATTTAGAAGACAGCAATTGGAAACAAAGGATTTAAAAGGTTAAGTTGCCAGGTGCTGCTAATCATCAGTCTTTCATTAATTGATCATAAGCAGGTGTGCAGACCTTTATAAAAGCAGACGTTTTGGCAGTTTGCTAGTGTGGAAGATTCAGGTGTGTGTTAACACAGTACCAAGAGGGAAAGACATAAGCAATAGTCTTAGAGAAGCAGTTGTTGCTGCACATCAATCTGGATAGGGCTATAAAACCATTTCCAAACAATTTGGAGTTCAACGTTGTACAGTGAGAAAGATTATTCACAAGTGGAATGCCAGGAAGACAGGAAGACATCTTGCCAGGAGTGGACATGACAGCACATTTACTCCAAGGTCAGACCGCTTAGAAAACAAACAAGAGCTACATCTCAGACCCTCACACCCTACAGGCCTCACTGAGCATGTTAAATGTTAAAGTCCATGAAAACACAATTAGACAACTAAACAGATACAGTTTGTTTGGAAGGAGTCTAAAATGAACACAGAAGCATCCCTGAGGTTCGACAAACTGCATCTGAACCAATGACAGGAATTCTGGGACGATATGCTATGAAAAAATGTTTGGCCTTAATGCCCAGCACCATGTTTGGCAAAAACCAAACAGCATTTAAGCAGAAACACCTTATGTTGTGATGATTTGGGCTTCTTTTGCAGGCACGGGACCTGGTCACCTCATTGATTCACCTACGTCTGAACTCCTCTGTATACCATTATGAATAAGTATGCTAGAGGCAAATGTAAGGCCATCCTCCTGACAGCTAACGCTTGGTCAAAATTGGGTCACGCAACAGGACAATGATCAGAAGCTCACCAATAAATCTCCAACAGAATGGCTTAAAAAAATAAAAGAATCAAAGTTTTTTGAATGAGCTAGTCAAAGTTCAGACCTCAACCCAATTGAAAAGTTGTGGCAGGACCTTAAGAGAGCTGTGCATATGCGAATATCCAAACACATCAATGAACTGAAGCAATTTTGTAAATTTTTTTTGTAAAATTCCTCCACAATGATGTGAGAGACTGATAGACTGAAGTCATACAGGAAATGTTTACGTCAAGTTATTGCTGCTAAAGGTGGATCTACAAGCTGTTGAAACATGGGAGTACTTAATTTATATAGACATTTTTTTTTCTTTTTGGCTTAAATTTTATTAAATAAATAATGCCATGGTAAAAAAAAAAAAAGGTATATATTGTTCATCAGAGTTTTATTTGCCCAATACTAAGACCCATAATGGTCAAGTGATTTTTATTATGTCTTTACACAAAACATATATATATATTCCCAAAAATCTAACAAGGATCCATGCACGACAACAGCTAAATGACTTTGTTTGGTTTCTGATTGATTTAGGAAACATTTCTTGACTCATAGCCAAGCCTGCATTTCTAACTAGATGCTAAACGTCTCAATAAAAGTGTGGTAATGTCTTCATTTTTCTTTCTCCCTTTTGTTAATGGGGTGGTGGAGGGGAGGAGCCCAACCATGAACTTTCTCCTCAGACTTCAGACTCTCACTGCACACTGAATTAGCAAAACCCACAGTTCAAAAAGTCATAAAAGGGACAGACGTTGACTCTGGATGGAGTGTCGAGCCACATGAAAGGCTGTTTAAACTCCATCCTGTCCATGAAGAATTGCCTCATGCTGGGGAAAAGGGCCTGGTCACCCAACACCCCATCATCCCTGGAGCAAAAACCTTACAAACCCCTGACTACATCCCACTCCCCCCCAACTACCCACCCATATCATTCCTAAGTACACACTCCTGCACTTATTTGTTGTGCTTCACTTAATATTTCCTTCAAAAGAAGACATTTACTGTTCAACTGCAGCTTCATTTGCTCTTTTTTTGCAGCTGAGGTTTTGTTTTCTTGTTGAAAGAGCATTCAATGGAGTCCAGATGGACTGTATTTTAAACAAAATTAACCTCACATCATGTATAAAGAAGGAAGATATACAGTTTTCACGGTGCTACTTTCTTTTCCCTGCTTTGGAAAAAAAACATTACAGGGAGAAATAAACTCAATCCTGACTTTATAGTTGAACATGTTGATCAGAATGCAGTTAAGGCTGATAAATGAAACCCGTCAGAGGAAAAATTGCTGTATGTGTGAGAGAGAGAGAAAATCTGTCTTTGTCTGCATGTGTGTTCAAATACCAAATCGAGTGATTATATTTGATTAATTGATACATTTGGACTGGACAAAGAAACTACAGCTCTTTTCCATTAAGGAGGGAACAAGAGAAGAAGAAGGAGAAGAAGAAGACTCCAACCTTGCATTTGGTAGCTGTAGGGTGCTTGTCCTGTCTGTGGTGTTGAGAAGCTGGAGCTATAACTGAGGAAGCTGCTCTGTCCTGGAGACTGAGCTTGGCTTTCCGTCTTGATTCCTGCCCACAATGGACCTAAATCAGTTAGTGACACCATAGTGACGCATAGTCCATAATTTCACAAGTTCAATATTCAAAACATTTATAAATATTTGTCTGTTTGGTGGACCATGGCTCAGAGTAATGATAGAGGAAACAGTCAGGCAGTATCTTCAGCTTTTTAAAGCAATGAAGCCATAAATTTTCTTTTAAAATTCCTTTTTCACTTAATTTGAGGATTGATGGAAATATGTTATACCACAATGGCATGTAAAATTTTAAATTCTGATTGATGAGAAGGTGTTATTTAATTTTATTCGGCTTTCAGGCACTTCAACAGCTTCAACAGTCTTATATAAACATAAATTGCACTCTTTTTCATAAATTTCTTAGAACTATTCATTTTTTTCATCATTATCAACAGTGGTCAAGCCTATAGTGCATTAAAGTTTGTATTGTTTACAAAGCTCTAAAAAGAGAAGATTTCCCTTCCAGCGAAGGTTCCAAAGAGGAAGTCATTTAGAAGTCTGTCGTTACAAATAACTCAGAAAAAACACAGAGAGCCCTGATTAGCAATTATCCAAAAACCTATATGGTACATACCCATGGCACAAAAGACACTATAGTTATCTTATTTGGGACAACACTGCCTAGGCAGGCAGCATTGCAGGATAAGTTTGTCCCACTGACATGGTGGGTTTTTTTTTTTTTTGTAAATCCTGTAATTCAGTAAAACACCAACATTCTGTGACTTTCAAAAACATTTAGTTCTACAAATTCAGTCATGGTGCTAAGCAATAATCTAATCTATATTATTTTATATATAAGGGAATTTAGTTAGCTAACATTCCCTGGCTATTCACTTAGTACATACAATTTTTACAACAATTCCATCACACAGTTTCTTTTATACGCACAGATCAGTCTGGGTCTAAAATCTGATTGGCCGAGGAACGTTTGAAGTCACTCTCAACTGCACAATGATTTAATTCCATATTATTGTGCCAAGTTTCAAAGAAAATAAACCGTTGCACTAAAGTCATTGTTCTGTCCATTAAATCTTTGTCTGTTATGTTGCTTAGCACCAAAAGCTTACTGCTAACAGATTATGTTGTGCCATGGAAGAATTGTGAAATGTAAAGTAGCGCAGCTTCACCTGAAAATGAAGGAGTCTGAGGAATTAAACAAAACACAATATTTTCTGTAATCACAACAGAAACAAAAAGAGGATTTTTTTTTAGCTTACCATAGGCCGGGATGCCATAAGGTTGGCCTGGTTGAGGGTAAGTGGCATAGGCCTGCTGCATTCCTGTGCTGTACTGTGTTTGTCCATACGCTGCCATGTTTTGTGAAGAAGGAGTAGGAAGAATATGCGGATAAGATCTGCTATTGGAGGGAGGAGTAAAAAAAGGAAGAAAGGAACATGATACACATTTGTTCACTCAAATTTCATCAGAGTTTTTTTTAGGGTCTATCTTGTTCAAGAGAATTTAAAAAAGAAAAAAAAACATTGTAAGTTATTAAAAGGTGGATTGTAGTTGTCGGCAGGTGGTTTGTAGACTTCATAGGTGGTTTGTGCCAATTTGCAATGAAACGATTAGTCCAAAAATATGCAGAGGTCCTCGTTTAGTGTTGTCAGTACTGAAGCGTACTTAAAACCACAGATACAGGAAGTGGAGCAAGTGTCCTAAAATGGTTAAATCAAACCCTGCACTCTAAACTACTGGATAGTATGCTTTAAAAGATACTACACTGTATCTGGTGAGGTTTAGTATGGAAGTATGCTGCCGGTTCAAAGCACAGGCATTTAAAATTTAAGGCAGGTGATGTCCTAGAATCGAGTGACCAACAACTGTCAAGAATTTTAATCTGGGACACTTGGGAAATGTAAGCTGATACTCCAGAGACTAGAAAGTAAATTAATTATTATTATTTTTATTTATTTAAATGCAATTTGCCTTGCATTTAAAACAACTCTCCCTTTTTGACCAATAATAATAAATAAGTCTACGATGCTAAGATATGATGGCTACAAAACATATATTATATATAATATTATATATTGTTTCCTTTCAACAAAATGAGGAACTTAAAATGTTTTGTTGAAAGGAAACAATATATAAATATCCAGCATAAACAATCTTTATCATAATCATTGATAAATCAGGAATTATCTAAAGATGAGTACAGTGTATTGTACTAGATGTATTAGATGTATAAGAACCTAATGAAGTGTTCTTGGATCAACTAATTAGTCGTAACGCTCAATACTGTACATGAGATGACAAAATAATAAGTTTGACTTTTACTTATCTAATCCATTTGCATGATTTCACTACATTATGTACCATAATAATGTCAGTAATAATTAAATTAAATAGCAAAGGAAAAATACATTACAAAGAAAATTTTGCTGTGCATCCATATAATTAAGCAGAAGGATCGGAATTATAAGCAAAAAATAAATAAAAAGGCTCGATTTATAGAGTGAAAAAAATACACTTACTTGGAAGGATAGATCTGCGGAGAGAACTGGTGAGTTTGTCTTGGACTGAAGCCACTGCTTCCAATAGCTACGGAAAACAGACAAGCATGTAGTTTATGCATTGTAGAAAAAAAATATATAAAGTAAACATTACTTTATGGCAACAGAACTCATCGAATTTAAACGAAAAAAGTAATTACACTGGATTTATTTAGCTTAAAGTTGAACAATGTAAAGCAGTAATAAGGGGAAATAATCAGGAGGTATTTTACCGACTGTGCAGATCTCTTTGTGGGAGGGCATAGTTGAGACACGCACACACTATCTTGATATGTGGCTATAGTATTTTTCTAATTAAGTTAACAGTATATGTTTAACATTTTAACACAGAGAAAAAGAAATATACACACACACAACATTTAATATATAATATGCTGACAGCATTAGTATTACTTTACAGAGGTTATTATGCTAGCATAAAACATTAGCAGCATTAGCAGCTGCCATTTTTAACCTCGGACATTTGTGCATTCCTCTCTCTCTCTCTCTCTCTCTCTCTCTCTCTCTCTCTCACTCACACACACACACACACACACACACACACACATATTTGTCATACTAGTTTCATGCTTAGCATGTAAAAAGTTGCAGCTTTGTGCTAATATTCATAGCACTAGTTCTGTTATTTGATTGAGGTAATTATGTTAGCAGCTAACATTAGCAGAACAGCATAGCTGCCATTTCTAAACTCATTTCTAAACAATGTCTAAACTTACATTTGTGCATTCCTTTCTCTCTCTCTCTCTCTCTCTCTCTCTCTCTCAATTTTTCTCTCTCTTGCTCATACACACATACACACACTCACACACATTTAATAGTCAAACATTAATGTTTGCTAGTACTACATGCTTAGCATTTACAATACTAGTATTCTACAGGGTGCCATTTTTAAAGCATACACATACAAATTGTTTAAAAACACGATATTGTGAATTTTCCTAAAATACTTTTCATTCTCTCTCTCTCTCTCTTTCTCTCTCTCTCTCTCTCTCTCTCACTTTCCCCCACTAGCTCTGTGTGTGTGTGTGTGTGTGTGTGTGTGTGTGTGTGTATGTGCGTGCGCGCGTGCACCCACACGTGTGCCTGGGTTTCATTACCACAGTTATCATGTAGCAATAGTTTAGAAACTGTCATGTCTGCCATAACAAATACTGTTGTTTGGCTTTATTAGGCTGAAAAAAAAACTATTTATGTTCAACAATATCATATTTTTCAGTTCTAATGATAAAAGTGTAAGTGTGTGTGTGTGTGTGTGTGTGTGTGTGTGTGTGTGTAATTGGTTGTGGCATGTAAAGTAAAATGAGTTCGGGAGCCGAGACGCTTTATTAACACCGGACACGTTTCCTCTCAGCTCCCCCGAGTTCTCTAGACTTTAAAACGGCTAAATTTCATTAATATCACAGAGACAGGAGTCATAACTTTGATTTATGTGCGTCTAACATTAAGGTATCGAGTGTTCAATTAAATAGGGATGGAAATAAGACAAATTAGCAGCAGTGCCGTACGCCACCTTGAAACATGTGGAACTGGGAGCAGGGAACGTATAACACCTATCCAAATAGGTTTGTTTGAGTTGAAATGAATATGTCCTGAGAGTGGATAGGTGTCCGGAAGTGACATATTGTTTGCATCCTGTTTTGGGTTTTACCAAACATGCAATATAAAATAACTTTTTATCTTTTTAATTTGATGCTAACTTCAAAATGATAATTAGCATAAAGGTACATTTAGATAAATTTGTTTATTTGCATTAATCTTAATTTGATGGTTTATTATGTGATCAACAAAGTGAACTTGATAAATGCCCAATGAGGCTGCAAGTTTCCTTTCCACAGATATCAAGGTTTATAACTCCTTGCAAAGAACTAGTTTATAACTAATGAATGATTTCAGTGATGAGCGAAATGACGTTATATAACTCGACAATTAAATTTGCTATTCAGAAACAGAAAAACATCTTGTGAATAATAAAAGTATTAAAGTGTGTGTGGGGGTATGTGTGCGTGCGTTTGTGTTACCTGATCCTGAGAAGCTGTCGAGCGAGCCGTCTGCTACAGACGTGGTGATGTCACTGCTGCTCATTGGCTCTGTTTTAACTGTAAAAGAGAGGAAAATAATAATAACAATATAAATCAAAACTAGAGACTGACAAAATGAAAACAGAACCACAAAGCCTAATTATTAAATGTCTGTGCAATTTAAAATGTATTGAACTTTACTAATGATACTGTAATAAATTCATGACATTATAAAAAAATAATAATTGTTCAAAATATTATAAAATATTTTATACAGGCATAATATAATGCTAGCATATACTGTATGCAATTACCATAATACTCATGTCATTAAATTATTAGGATCATAGTATAAGTATAAAATATGTCATATGGAAAATAAGGCATGTATATATGCAAAATACTACTCCTCAGTCTTATAATAATAATAATAATAATAATTATTATTATTATTATTATTATTATTATTATTATTATACAAATAAAAATAATAATAATACAGAAATGATATTCGTACACATTTGTACATATTATTATGATGATTACTGCTAAATATGATCAATAAGCTTTGCTTTTGAATATACAGTAAAATTGTGAACTACTGATTTTAGTACAATTCAGAAGTTTTAAGATAATTCAGGCTTGTTTTTTTCAGGGCCAGGTTGCTAGTTTGATGCCCAAAACTTCTCCTTGCAAACTTGACCAACAAACAATGGAGCGATTTGGCATGGTTGTAGGGTTAAGGGCCTTGCCCGAGGGCCTAGCAGTGACAACCCAGTGGTGGCAATCCTCCAGTCAGCAACCCAGAGCCTTAACCACCTGAGCCACCACTGCTTCCCATATGCACTTGAAACAATCAAATTTAGGCCTTTGCTAGCTAACATTAACTCAACATTATCAGCAAAGTGATTTTTTTTGTGCTGAAAAGCTAACAATACACTTTTTTTAACCTCTCCTCCAGAGAAGTAGATTCTGGCTAATCACGTCTGTCAGAAACACCCGCCCCACTGAGAAATGCCCTCTGTGGTCTTGCTACACCAGAAGGTGAAAATCATAAACTGTGACCAAAAGTTACACAATTATATTAAAATGATATTAAAATGTAATACTCCTCCATGCCGACATGCATCGAGCCAGTGTTTTTAGCTGCTGTGGACGTAATTTTATGATTTCTTTTTTTCCTTTTAAAACCTCAGTCAATGTCAGGTCACATCTCTGATTTATCAGTCATCATGTTTCTTACCGCATGTTTTTATGTGGCATAAAAAGAGGAAAATAGGCATAAAGAGTAAGAATAAAAGGCCAAAGAGCCGGACACTGTACTGTGGAATGCGTGAACGTGCAGGATAAATTGAGACGTCAAAAAAGTGAATAAAACAGTTATGAGCTTGACCCGGGGAGAAAAAGAGATGATTTCACAGCACGGTTCAGACTTCAGACAGACCCGTATCTGTGAAATTTATCCGTTTCAGAAAAAGAAAGAGAGAAAGGGAAGGGAGAGAGAGCTAGTGAAGGGGAGAGAGGGAGAGAAAACAGCAAGGGACGACGAACGAGAGGGAAGGAGAGTGAGGGAGAAGAAGTGGAGGGTAGAAGCAAGAGACAGAAAAGAGAGAGTCAGGAAGCAAGAGAGGAAAAGAAAGAAAAAGGCAAAAAATCCTAAGAGAGACAAGGAGAGAGAAAGAGAAAGGAGAAAAGAAGGCTTTTTTTTTCTTTCTTTCTTTTTTTTTATTGAAAACTAAATCCACCATGTGGGTATAAAGTCATGCCCAGTGAAATCCCTCATACTCGACATGGCGAACATGATTCCTCTCAAGACAAACCAGCATTTGCCGTCCTTCTTTTTTTTAAGAAGCAAGGAAAACTCACATGCACAAACTAGCGTGCTAAATCCTCATTGCATACCAGGAAACTCTGATCAAAAGGAGAGCATGTCTTTTTGCAACTTCAACCATGCTTTCAATCCAACACAACACAACACAACAGACCCTAATGAAAGGCACAATAGTTGAATGGTTTCACAGTCTCATCAATTCAATTGTAGCGAAAAAATAAATAAAATAATAAACGATTGTACAGTAGATTTGAGCATGTTTTTTGCCAAACTGTACAAGTAACGAATTAGTGTCTCGGGTTAACAACACCAAGTATTGTCCTTTCATTGCTCGCTTGCTTCTACACAAACCTGCAGTGGATTGTGAATTAGAACTTAATAACCAGTCGGCTGTCGTGAGCATAGTGATGTTATCACCTAAAGGGAGAGAGAGAGTGGCACAGAAAGGGGTAGGTGACCAAAAATGGGCACTGGACGAGACAGACGGGACAGAAATCACATTATGTAAACTGAGAATGCGTAAAAAGAGAGAGAGAGATTAGGGTTCGCAACAGGCTGAAATATGATCGAATGCTGGACTCACATTTTAGATCCTTCAAACTAACCTGTTATTTTTTTTATTATAATCATGTATTTTTTATCTTTAAACACTATTACTATTTAGAAAGCATGAATTAATATTTTTTATCCATTTCACTAATCTTGCTAAAACACAAACATTTTCATACATAATACCCATTGTAAATCATACTTATACATATACAAATCTTTTAACTTTTTTTTTATATTTTTGCATATAATATACAGTAAAAACACATGCTGTAGAAACCTCAGTGTAACATACTGTCTATTAATGCATTCTAACATTTCAGCATAATTCAAATTACTACATAAGTACCAAAGCTTGTTCCTTCACCAATTATAATTATTTGACTACTGAATTCCAGTAAAGTGTCTTTTAATATATTTTAATAAAGTCTGAATAAAATGGCAACATTTAAAGTTAATGCACCTTCACTATATGTGAAGATTTGTATCAAAGCTGTTTATTAATTACATAAATTTTTTAATTAAGTACATATTAATTCATTAATTTAGCTATATATATGTGTGTGTATATATATATATATATATATATATATATATATATATATATGTGTGTGTGTGTGTGTGTGTG
>JAQQZS010000019.1:15351109-15366016 GCA_030068045.1 Platyallabes tihoni | reverse complement strand
TTAAGCATTTCACTGCATTTCGTACTGTGTATGACTGTGTATGTGACAAATAAAATTTGAATTTGAATTTGATTCAACTGTTCTGGAATAGTTCTTTGAAGAACTGTACTGTCAAGTGCATTTGCAAAATCCCAGGAAAGCAAGACCAAGCCTTCATTTAACTTCATTTAAAGTTCATTTAGAGTTACCTGCCTCATAAATCAGCAATTAACAGCATCTCAGATTAGAGCCATTATAAAGACTTTACAGAGCTTAAGTAGCAGAAACATCTCTATCAATATTAACTGTTAAAAGATTATTGCTTATTTTAGGTATCTGTAGTTCTACAAAATTCTTATCTCTATATTTCCAGTGTTTAGGTTTTTAGCTCATAGTTTTAACTAACCTTCAGTTCAATAGATCATACTTTTTGGATTTTATATTTATGTTGTCAACTAATTTCTAGTCTTCATAGCTGAACACTACTATCTTCCACTGGGTATCCCTAGTTACCATAGTTGTTTTTCTAGTTCACTATTTTTTCCCAAGTAATACGAGAACTTGCAATGTGGTGTAACCAGATAACCATAATTTCCTTTTTTTATTTTTGATGTTGTTTTTGCTTTGGTTTTTCATTTTTATTTTAGTTGTTTTGCAATGTTTTGTTTTGTTTATTTCAGTTGCAATGCAGTAATTGATTATACCTTACTTTAGAACTCATGTTTAAAAAGAGAATTATTTTGACCCATTTGCTTTTACGGCTGTTGGTAATGACAGCATAAGGGTGGGAATGTTTTTTAACATTCATTTTTTTCTGGAATTTTTCTGTCATCGTTTGGCTGCAGTTTCCATGGAGTGATCATGATCCATTAATTTGTAGATGTCGATTCAGGAAGAATTTTTTTTAAAGCTTTCTTAAATTTCAAAAACTGTTGCTATCCTGTTATTCACTGCTTTAATTGCTTAAATGTTCACTGTAAAATTATATATAATACCAAAAAGTAATTTAGATTTTTTTTACAGCACTGTTTTCTATCTCTTTCATGGCCCCTCTGGTGTGTGTGTGTGTGTGTGTGTGTGTGTGTGTGTGTGTGTGTGTGTGTGTGTGTGTGTGTGTGTGTGTGTTGTAGTTTTCATTGGTTACCAAACTTTCAGCTACACTTCCCTAACTTTTTTTATGTTTAAGTCACTAGTTGCAGAAAAATAGCCTTTGAGCTTTTAATTCTATTTGTTCCTAATTTTCTCCATGTCCTACTTTCTAGATCATTTAACTTCCTTGTCTGCTAGTTTCTCTTTCCCCTACTTTCCTGCTACCCAACACTGTCCTAAAGGGTTCTACAGTAACATAATGTGTGAATGACCTAAGACTTCTGGGAATTCTTTCCTCCACATTTACTTAACGCAGCCGTTTAAAAACAGAAACCAAGTTCAACAGGAAGAAGGTTATAAAACCCAGTGTAAAAAAGCAAGAGCGACAATATTTCATAATTAATAGGTAGCTGCGAAGGGAAAACTGGTCCAAGGTGACGTAAAAAGGTCAACAATGCATAAAAGTCAGCAATCCATCTATGTAAATAATGCAGAATAATGATGGACTTGGGAGAAATAGAAAATAGAAAATCAATAATAATGTAGAGGAAGGAACAGGCTTGCTTTAATTACCCTGCTGTAGATTTTCAAATAAATTTAAATGAATATGTTTTTTCTCCCTGAGGTCACACCTGCAGACTGTATATTAAACTTTTATGTTGAAACGTTCATGGTAGCACAGGTTAATTACCCAGGTTAACTCTGCAGTCAAACTTTTAATTACCAGCCATATATATTTTTTTCTTTTCCTCTCTAACAGCAATGACTCAAGTCATGCTATCCATCATCAATATTAGCAATAGCGGCCTAATGCACTTGGAAAAGTGTTGCATAATTTTTTTAATCAAATCTAGAATAGATAGATAGATAGATAGATAGATAGATAGATAGATAGATAGATAGATAGATAGATAGATAGATAGATAGATGCAAAAATTTCTTTGAAAATTTGATCTTTGAAAATTGACAGGTAACTTGTTATCAACGTGTGGAAGAGACACATCTGTATGTGGGAACTGTACACAATCATTCACCAAGAGCCCTTGCACATTACAGAATCTGGGCTGAGAGGTATTGCCACTTCCTCCATACAGCCCTGACCTCATTTGTCTTTTCCAGATGTTTGTGCCAGTAAAGGAGTTCCTGGGGGGCCAGCATTTCAGACATGATGAAGGTAGTCTGAACATGGCTCTGGTGTACTGAGAAACCTTTCTGCATCGATGGTATCTAAAACACTTGTGAAATGCTGGGATAAGTGCATTAGTCTAGAGGATTATATAGAAAAATAAAGGAGTTTTTACTTTAACACCTGTGTTCGATTATTCTGCACTATCAAATGTCCTGGTTTGACTTAAACACCCTTCATGCATGCATGCATGCATGGATGGATGGATGGATGGATGGATAGATAGAACATGACTACATTCTTTATTATATATTATTAATGGACAGAAACAGGGAAAACAGAGAGAGACTAGGGATCCAGGAGGGCCATGAATATTATATTATATTATATTATATTATATTATATTATATTATATTATATTATATTATATTATATTATATTATATTATGTACAGTACTTTATAATGTGTTCACAATGAAGAAAGAAAGCACATCACATCTTTATGAAAGATTCTGAATTTTTGAGAGAGAGAGAGAAAGAGAGAGAGAGAGAGAGATTTTCACATCAAATCACACTGCATAAATAATAGAATTACTTTCTGGGTATTAAACAGGATCTAATTTGAAACGTTTGATATTTTGATAGGAATTAAATTGTCCAGACATTTAGCACCAGGGTCTGTGAGTTATGAATCAGTGAAAACAGTGAAAATGTGTGCTATTACATCACTGTTATTAAATGTCCTGGGCAATAATTAACACCGGTGCGGTTTCTTAAAGCTGGAGTGAACACATCGCCTTCAGTAAGAGACCACCTACATCTCCAGCTCGATAAATAATTCAGTGTTCTGTCACATTGCAGCACGCCTGAATCCCCTACTGACACCTTTATAACCCCTGAGTCACTCAGCCACCACACACACACACACACACACGCACACACACACACACACACACAAATAAATAAAAAGTGCATATATTATACATAGATTATGCACACTGAGACCTCTATATGCCAGGGGTAGCTCAGTGGTTAAGGCATTGGACTACGGTTCGGAAGATCCCAGGTTCAAACCCCACAACCACCAAGTTGTCACTGTTGGGCCCTTGAGCAAGGCCCTTAACACTCAACTGCTCAGATGTGTAATGAGATAAAAAAAAAAATGTAAGTCGCTCTGGATAAGAGCGTCTGCCAAATGCCTAAATGTAAATGTATATGTGTGATCAGAACACAAGCACAAAAATAAGGTCTTGTATATTCTTGATATTTTCCAGAGAGGTAAAAGAACAGGGTATGTTTAACAAAAAAGGAATTAAAGGGAGAGTATACAGAGACTGAGGAAAAAGAGGAAATTATGATGAGGGACAGTAAGAGAGAAGTGTAACACATACCTTTACACAAAGTCCCAAAGCTTGTTTTTTTGTGATTTGTTAGAACACCAGCATTTGGGGGACATTGTGAATCTTGAGAGAGAGAGAGAGAGAGAGAGAGAGAGAATTGAGGACATATGTAGTGGTGAAGGACTGATCAGATCCGTTCTCATTCTACGGCATTATCATCATCATCATCATCAACACATTATTACTATTATTATTATTATTATTATTTGTATTACTAGTTGTAGTAGTAGTAGTGGTATTAATAATAGTTCTGTTATGGTTAATTATGTATATATAATTTATGTATAATAATGCATGTGTCCTGTTTTTTTTTTTATTAAACATATCCTTCTGTCCTCATGTTTATGTTTTTAATTGGATGTAATGTGCCACCTAGAGGTTACTGTACTACAGTATACTTAAGTAACAATCACATTTCTATTTATTCTGATGACTTTTTACAAATGTAACTAATCATTTTACAACAATCATTTGACCTGTTCCATGAATTCTCAGTTATGAATTCATTATTAGTTACAGTATGAGTGGTGGAACTTTATTTACACTCAGCATGGGATTTAGTCATGTACTGTACGAAAGTGCAAAACATTTTCAGTAAAAAAGAGTTTTCAGTATGAAGTGTAAAAGCAGCATTGTCAATGCAGTGTTAATACTTCCAAAGGTTTTATTAACTGTGTTAATTTTTTATTAAAACAATTCATTTGAAGGGATATGTAATCCCTTTATAACACATGAATTACTGTTATATATTTTAAAAAGCAATACATAATCATTTAAATAAGGCAGCAAAAAGCCTTATTGCGATGTTCAAAGTTATTTTGTCCTCGCTTACAGCACATACAGTATATAATGTATCAAAGAATCAGGCACAAAACTGAAATTTTAAGAGAACCTATAATGCAAAATTCACTTTAGCTATGTTTAGACATTCATATCGATCTCCAGTGCGCATGTCCATGCAAATACTGTAAATAAATAACATTTCTTTGTTTCAATTCAATATTTTTGTCCTTTACCCATTTTTCATTGGAAAGGAGCTTAAACATGCCAATTTACAGTAAGTGACTAATATAAGACGAGCAGCAGTTCATGAATATAACCACTGAAATGGGGCACTTTGAGGACTGAAACAAAGGGAGTTTGTCACACTTTTGTGTGATCTAAGATCTAGTAAAATATGGGACCTTTAATAATGGTTGCATCCATTTGCATTTAAAACTAATATAAAACACAACTCCCATCATTTATGTACAAAGTCCATATAATGCCCACAACTAAAATGTGGATTTATGACACCATATGTAATTTTTTACAACCTTCTCTATATGTCATGAATGTGTTTTTGTAAGAACAAACTAACAAGCTGCAGGATGAGGCTATAAAATTACAATAACAATAACAATCTCAGTCGGATGACTTATGATAATTCTGTATATCTCATGTCACCTTAGGTGTTTTGTTATTTTCCGGTATTTCTTTATGAAGTAGTTGTGCCAAACATATTCATGTGTTAAAATCATATGTAGATACCCTTCAAATAATTAAGGAACTCATTTATCTAAGGAAGAAAAAACAAGTGTATTTTGTGCATGTGTATGGTTTATTTCCTTGTCATTGCTGCAAGACAAAGAAATCACAAAATACATTCAGTGGTATGAAAATGAATATGTTTTAATTATAATCGTATTGTTTGCAATTTAATGGCAGGATTAGCTGATGTTAACTCTTATGGTGTTCACACAAATGGAAGGTGACATCACTTCCCCTATACTACTGTATCTGAGGATAAAATCAGTGCTACTGAATTACACGATAATGAACACCGTTATAACGCTTTATGAATTCATGTTACAAATTGTACCTCGTTTACAGTATTATGAACATACTTTCTCAAACATAAGAGAGAAAGAGAAAGGTGGGGAGAGAGAGAGAGAGAGAGAGAGAGAGAGAGAGAGAGAGAGAGAGTATGTTTTAATCCGTTGAAGCACCGGCTGGAAAGAAGACGCCGCACTTGGTTCTTCGTCTCTCCGTGCTCCATCTGTTTAAAATGATAAAGTGCTGCTATAATGGAACACAACCAGATTAGATTAATTAAGTTTGGGCATTACGCTCCACACATGATTGCAATTTTCTCAGGGAGGGCCATTACCGCCAGAGCTGATGCAATTAACATGGACTTAATGTAAACGTAACAATACAAATAACACTCTGGCTTTCCATGTAACCGTCGAGCTAAAGTCCGAAAGCAGTACGGATTAATTTTTTTTTAAACTTTAAACAAACCAGCAGGCGATTTGATTAGTGCGGACTGTCTGTGATCGATAGCGCTGTTATTAACGTGATCGATGGACATGTTTTCGTCGTGTTGGAGATGTTCAGAGATCCAGTTACTGACTTTAAGATGAACAATCCAGCTATATACAAACATACAGATAGATAGATAGATAGATAGATAGATAGATAGATAGATAGATAGATAGATAGATAGATAGATAATTTATCTGTATTTGCTTTAAAAATGTAACACTTCATCGTTTTTACTTCATCCCCTATCAAAAAAACCTTGCGTGGTTTGGGACACATCCATAATGGAGTGATGATGTGTTTATCATGTTTGAGTGGCCTTTATAGTGAAGAGATTGTGTGGTTTGGAGAACATCCACAAAGGACAGTAGATTACCAGCAAACCATACTGAACACTCACTGAAATATGAATATGAACACTCACCTGAATATGGTTATCTAATCAGTAGGTTAACCCTGGGGACAGGTTGCTAGAAACTAAGGAATGGAAAAAAAACATGACCTGGTATTTTTCTTTTCTTCAACTATCAACTTTTAGTTTCATGTACATTACTCTACATAGTGGTGAGGTGCTATATGGTGAGAATATAGTAATAAATGGTTTGGGACATTTCCATATTGCACAGAGGAGACTGAGTCCTCTGTAAAGTTGTCTTTGTGGCCTACTGTATATGGAGGAGTGCTGACTATGAGGCCTGTAATGTATAGTGAATAAGTATGTGTTCTAGAGCACCTGATAATGGCATTGTAAAGTGAAACCTGAAGACGGTTAGACGGCTATCAAAGTATATGTGCGAACATAGTGAATAGGGTGTGTAATGGGATGATACGATGGTAGTTCAAAGAGTGATACTGTATTAAATGGATCCATAACAATGTGTGGGATGTGTGGTCATGGGGTTTTAACATTTCTTAATATTATTTATGTGGCTAATATAATTTTTATAGGTATATCTTTTGGGGCACATTCGTAGTGTGCAGTGCTAAATATGTGACCTATTAAGTTCAATAGCAGATGTAACCTATACCTACTGTACAGTATATACACCGATCAGTCATAACATTACGATGCAAACCATTTTGCCCAGTATTGTGTACTGTAGGTTCCCCATGTGCTGCCTGGGCAGCTCTGGTCCCTCAGGGCATGACTCCACAAAACATCTGGGGTGTGCCATAAAGGGAACATCTGTATTTTGTGATTTGATTCGGATTTGCTGTAAAGTCTCCATAGTTATTGTAGTTAAAAAGCAAAATTACCATAACCAATCAGACAATAAACTTTTAACTCTTTTCATTTCTGAAGCAGCTGTTTTGTGTTAGTGTTTGATCATATTACGGCCAACATGAAACAGCACGCACCTGGACAAAGAACGTTCATATTTTCTCTAAACGCACTACAAGCAAGAGGGTAACCTTTCTGAACATTAACTTTTTTTTTTAAGTTGTTCTTGTCTTTCCTACTTCCTATTGCCCTTGTCGTGTTTTCTTTTCTCTATGCTGAAATGTTTATCACACCTGGACTCCCACCAACATCACCCAGAGCTGGGAATGTGAGTGCATACACTATGTAATGTCCGCAGCAGCACAAAATTATTCATAGATATTTGTTTATAGTCATCTTTTGAACATGTAGTTTACTGTAAAAAAAAAAAATTTAAAATCTTCTTTGTCTTTCGGCTGTTCCCTTTCAGCGGTCGCCACAGCGAATCATCTGCCTTTAAAAAATAAATAAATAAATAAATAAATAAAGCACATTCATTACTCACATAGCGCAGCTCCGGTTCCTCCCACAGTCCAAAGACATAATGGTTAGGCTAACTGTCATTCCCAAATTGCCCGTAGTGTGCGATTGAACATGTGAATGTTGACCAGAAGTCCTACCATGGTCGCAAAAATGGGAACAAATACAAAGTTCACCATTAGTTTTCAATAAGCACTATTGGCCTCCATGGTCCTTAATTGAACTACAGAGGTTCCTAAATGCATGGATGGATAAACAACATTACAACTTCTGCCAGTCAACAGTGTGTTAGCAAAGCTAAATAACAAAGCTGATAGAGTACCTCTGTAAGATTCCAAATTCGCCCAGTAAAAATATGGTCATTATCTTAGAGCAGAGATTTCCAACTGAAGACCTGAAGAGATTTGGGATGGTTTAGGCATGAAGTTAGCAAGAGACTAAACTATATCCTATAGGGTATAAAGGGTATAAAGGTTCCTTACTTGTTAGCAATGTTAGCAACTTTAGCTTCGATGTTCTTACTGTACACCAGTTACATGGTCTGTTTGCTTCTTGATATAAATACTAAAATGGAATGAAATGTAATATATTTTAGTTGTTCTTATAGATTGTGTTCATGGTTCCCTCTTCAAGTGTTGAATAAATGAATCAATAAGCTCACTGAGTTAAACAGGTAACTAAACACTGAATCACAACCGTGAATCATAATGCTTCTGTCTTTACTCTTGAACAGTCTAAATGTGAAATAACGCAGTTGCCGCTCTTGACAGTCTCACCCGTCCAAATGAAAAATTAAAATCTGTTTTTGGCAGTATTCACTCCTATATAAGACACTTCCCTGTTTTTCCAACAGTTTTATTGGTCTTGTAATCAAAAACCAAAGATGATTTTATCAGACGCATGCTGTATTAATCTGGCATTAGCTTTATAAATCACCTTTTGGCTCCTTTACGATTGCCATTAGAGTAAACGCTTGTATCAATTACATTTTCTGCCAAAGACATAGTTCAACAGCTCAACTATGCACCATTAAAAAAAACTAAGGTATGATCTACAGTACGTATATAGAATGGGAAAGAAATATATTTTAAATGTTTATATAAGACAGTAATAACCTCAGTAAAATTTGGATGCCTTAATATAAAAAGACATCTGTAAAATGCATAACATAGAGATTTACTCTATATTTAAAGAAAGCTCTTAATTTAGGCTTGTAAAGAATCTACAATATATCTGTCCTAGTATCAGGATACAAGCCCTAATTTCATTTTTAAAAATACAACAAAAAAAAAAAAAGGAAAAGAAAAAGTCTGCAGCGTATGGACGTTTTTTTTGTTCTGTGAAAAGTAAATAAAAAATGTTGAGGAGAGAAACAGTAGTCCTTACTCGATCCATATGTGAACTTACAGACAGGAAATACTCAACATTCACAGTAATCAGGCCAAAGGCTGAGCCGTTCGCACACCGCATACTGGAGCTAATTAAACCCTGAATATACCTTAAAGTCTGCTTTCATGTAATTAAACAAATCATCCTACTAACCAGCTCAAATCAAGAGCTGTCATTCTGCAACATCTAATCACAGTTTGAAATGGGATTTCCGATCTCTGTGTTTGTGATCGTCTATACCAAGGAATAAGGCAGTAAGCAGATGACTGAGAAAGAACAGGTTGTGTATTGTAATTAAATGCCTTTTGTTTATTTGCAGGGCGATGGTATACTGTATGATTATTAAAACGTGAGAGAAAAAAAAAGATGTGAGTCTTCCAAGAAGACATGTGTTGCCTGCCCACTGAACATGCTTCATGCTTCATAGACAAATGACACAAAAATCAAGTGACGTCAAAAAAGAAATCAGCTCAATTTTAGTCAGTAGTTCATTTTGTAATTTCATTTGACCGCCTTTAGATTATGGCATGCATTGTGTCCATTAACATCCACTGATGTGCTATCCTGATCATTCATTCAGGTCATCAGCTGACTTTATTTTCTTGCCAAATGATGTTACTGAACCTAAACCTGACCAAATGAATCAGCCTCAGGTCATAAATCTGCCTTCAGAAGCTTGCACAGTGGGTACTATTCATGATGGTTGCATCGTGGATGCACTTCCCTTCTTACCCTGACACACCTATCGCTCTGAAACAGGGTCAATTTGAACTCATCAGATCACATGACCTTTTTCCATTGCTCCAAAGTCCAATCTTTATGCTCCCTAGCAAATTTAAGATTCTTTTTTCTAATTAGCTTCACTAACAAGTGGTTTTCCTATGACCACACAGCTGTTTTGTTCAATCAGTGTGTTTGTGCATCTAGTATACTGTATGTTCTGATCACCTAAAAAAATATGAACATTAATTCCTTCTTTGGGAAATGTGAAAGTGGTAGCTGGTTGTAACTCTGTGTAACTCTGGATTTCAAATGTTTTAATAATAATTTTTTTTTTTTTTTTTAGATAAAATGTTTTTTATATTATTGTTATTTGTATTATATAATTTCACTTGCCCACTGTTGACCACTATTCTCCTTCATTGTGCTTCATGATTCTTTTTAAATTATGTTTTAATAGTTGAATGAGAGTATTTCTTGTTTTATCTCAAGATTTAATATGCTAATTTAGGGGGAGCAATTATTAAACTAGTTACTTACCATGTTGGTCAAGGTGGAGTAGGCCCTGGGATCCGTTTCGCAGTAAAAACAGCAAACAATAAAACAGCCAACACTCAATTCAGGGTAAAAAAAATTATTGTCATTTCAGCCATAAAATGAACCCAGACACTGTCTTCTTTAAACATCACCTTGTACACATGTGTACACTATACACACATTCTCAAACTAAATCCAGACAGCACAGAAGTGTGAGCAGACTAACTTAACACCTCATGCACCTCATTTCACTATCCATTAAACACCCACTGTCTGCCCAATGGTGATATATGATATGACTAAAAGTATGTGGACACCTTACCATAACATTCATATGTGAATGTTTAACATCCCATTTCAGGTTTAGGCTAATTTTTTGCATAAAATAACTTCCACACTTCTGGAAAGGCTTTTGAAGTGTGTCTGTGGGGTTTTGTGTTCATTCAGCCACAAGAGCATCAGTCCATCTTAGTTCCAGTTCATCTCCAAGGTGTTCAGTGGGGTTAAGGTCAGGGATCTGTGCAGATAACTTAAGATCTTCCACTCGAACCTTGTCAAACCATGACCCTTCATCCCTTCTCATGCTGGAACAGGTTTGGGCAGACAGCAAACAGAGTCACCAAATACCTCTAAGTCTTGTAAGTGTGCTTCTAAACTTGTCACAATAGTTTGGAAAAGAATCACACATGGCTTTAATTAGCAGATGTCCACAGATTTTGGCCTATATATATGCAATACAGTATGTATATTAAAACCAAATACAAATATTTGATCTGTGGATTTCTAGAGTATTGTTCTACAAAAAAACTTTTATAACTTCATGCACTTGTTGGAGCAGTGGGAAACTATGTGTTTCACTCACACAAAAGTTTCCGCTTCACACAATTCCACCCTGGAAAGTGAATAAACACAGACGACGTCTGTGTCTTAAAGGTTTTGATTTGTAGCTCTGTTCCAACAGATCACCATGCAACTCCTACACACAAGTCCCAAAACAAGGAAAAAGTCCAAAAACGTTGTTGGTCTACTATGATAGCATCTGTTTATTTGCTCATTCTGTTTTATACCATTTTATTCTTTATCAAACACTACATTGAAATTTTTCTACATTGTTTAAACCTTAGAAACCTTAAAACACATTTTGTAACAAAACATACTGCACATTGTACTGTGTATGGTTGTGTGCATGACCAGTAAATTTTGAATGCTCTATTGATTAGTCTTAAACTGCATGGATAATTTTTGCTCTTCAAAATGATGCGTATCTGTGTATCTTGCTCAGACTGGGGAGCATTCCAAATTACAGAAATGTGAAGCTTAACAGTGCATTGATTTTTTTTTTCAGAAGTTAAAAAAAATGAAACTAGCATAAGGAAAGCATAAAGACTAGTATTTTTAATACAGGAAACAATTAGTAAAATCCACTTCAGCAAGCATTACATTTCACATCACAGCACACTTGTATTCGTAGCCTAGAAATTGACTTTTTTTTCTAAAAGCAGTCCTGTAAATATCGTCAGCTGTAATTAAAGTTGAAGGTTTATAAGAATACTCTTATTCTAATATGTTAAGATTTCTGTAGTAACAGCTCACTTCTGCCTGCTCTTCGATCTATATATAATTTAAGATGATGCTTTTTTTTATTTTCTTTTTAACATTGATGAGCAGAGGTTTAAATTTTTTTACTATGGTAAGTACTATAGTTTGCAATGGTAAACTGTAATACATACCATAATATACCATTACAATAGTCACTTCAGACATTACCATTGTAGGTACCATAGGGCTTTATAGAGGTACTGTTTCACATCACTGGGTACCTTGTTAGTACTACAGTATGTACCACTGCACTTTAGTAAATACAATGGTAGATACTGTGGTACTTCAATAGGTACCATGGTAGTACTGTGGTATGTACCACAATACATTGGTGACTATTATTGACATATTAGGTTTGACATTGGATTCCAAAGTTCATTAGGTATCTAATATGATATGTTTGTACATACTGTACCGTATTAGATACGTTAGTACATACCGTATTAATGGCATAGTAGACACATTACCTTAACACATACAGCATAACATATGTGATATATGTTTGACAGCATCCTGGTTCTACATTCCATAGTACTATACTACAGTACAGTACGTGATAGAACCATATACCATATTATAGTACATATGGTGTTGCATCAAAATATGTACCATAATACACGAAAAATAACATGGTATAGGTAGCAAGGTAGTACCCAGGTATCTACACCCTGTTTAAATTACGTATGAGACATATTCTTATGAGAATTCTTATAAGACATATTCTTGTGGTCTTTAAGCGAGGACAAAAGACATATCTGTTGGGTTAATTATTGAAAAAAAAAAAAAAAACCTTCCCAACATCTGCCAAATGCCTAAATGCCTAAACGTAAAATGTATATGTAAATATTAGACAAAGTGATGTACAGTTATGTCCCCATAAACCCCATTGTAGGTTGAAAATATGGTAAGTCAGAAGGTGTAGGTTTGCTACATATCTATTAGCAATATTGTTCAGAAACATGTGTAAGTAATCCTTTCAGGTTAGTCACTCTGATTATCAACATTTATGAAAATTGTGTTACATGATCCTTGTGTTTATTAATAATATCAAAATGCTTTCAGACATCCTGTCAGAATACTGTAGCTCATGTTAACAAGCAAGTTTAGCAAATGCTGTGAAAGGTTGTTATTTTTTATGCTAATGACTTCCTTCTTACTCTGTGAAGACCTTCACGTATGTGTTCATAAAGGCACACTGATCCAATAATAAAGTGTGCATGTGAACCTTAGTTTCTATGTGCTTTGCATGTTTCCTGTCTCTGTCTTAGCCAGACTGTAAGTGTGATCTGTAAGTGTTAGTGTGCTGAAGGGGAAATTTTAAGAGCACACCCTGAGAAGTATTGATCTGCAAGATCACTTCGAGAGAGTGAAAGATTGAGATTGAGAGAGAGAGAGAGAGAGAGAGAGAGAGATTAGCCTTTCACCCAGACATTGATGCCAGTGCCAATGCCCTGATGGCCACTCAGCAAGAGCACAAAATCTAATAAGACCTTTCACTCTCTCTGTCTTTCTTTCTCTTCCTGTCTCTCTCTCTCTCTCTCTTTAAAGAGCCGTATGGATCCAATGATGCAATTCAGTCTCCTTCTCTGTGTGTGTGTGTGTGTGTGTGTGTGTGGTGCCACCTTAATGCGCCAAAGAACCAGTTTGAGGGTTTTGATTAGATTTTTCTGTCAGTGTATTTTCTTTTCAAACAAACAGCGTGAGACATGTCAGTGGGTTTGACTTATTTTTACACTCTGATAAATTGATCAATAACTGGCAGAACTGTAATACAAGTCATCTGTTACTGTATAAAAAAATGAGGAGGGGTGTTGAAGGAATTCATTATGAAGAGGTGTGGTAAGGAGTGTTGCTGTGATCGACAGGCAGATCCGTTGCGCTCCGGAGTGTGTGCAGTGCAATGAAATTTTTCAGCAGCATCCTTTTTTAATAAGAAATGTTTACATGAAAAATTTTTACTTTATTTTGTTTTATCTAAAAAAAAGATTCAAACGTATAATGAAATTATCTCTCCTGAGTTCATCATCTTTTTTTTTTTATTGCAATGTTTATGGTGTTTTTTCAAGTGATGTTTCCCCACACAGCTGTTCGTCTGTAATCACTCACTAGCATGGAAATCTGGAGGAGCGATCATGAAGAAAAAGTCGTTTTTAAATTCGTAATATACTCAGCGAGTGCATGGTGTTTTCAGCGGTTACAATAACAAATGGGAGAAGAATCCATAAATGTCATCCATAGGATCCTCTGTGTCTACTAATAGTGCTTTAACATCCTGTCAACATCAAAGACCATGTGTGTGTGTGTGTGTGTGTATGTGTGTGTGTGTGTGTGTGTGTGTGTGTGTGTGTGTGTGTGTGTTCTCTTAGGAGAGGTTAGATGATGAATGACCCAAAAAAGTGAGTGGCCACAAGAAAATATGAGACCTTTCTGTAGGCGTTTCTAAAGCAAAAAAACACAGAGAGAGAGGGAGAGAGAGAGAGAGAGAGAGAGAGAGAGAAATTAGAGTGTAAAAATTTCTTTATATACACTGTCTATCACTATATTGCTGTATAAGCACACATTTATACAGTTGTGATTTTTTGTTCATTCTATATATTTTATTTTAAGTCCATATACTGTATATATACATGTCGTATATCCAAATATAACACAAATTTCATTCCATATTTATGCCGAATATGTGCAGGGGAAGACATCCAGCAGGATAATTGTTATCTAGAGTGATGGTATGCAGTATTATAATTATTATTATAGACATCAAATATCAAATATTATAAACATTAAAATTTAAATCACAAAATAATCTCTGTGGAAGAATATTACAGATATTTTTATTTATGTTCCTGGATTCCAACTGCTGTTAAACAACAAAGAAGAAGAAGAGATAACTTATTAAATACATATTAAATACACAGAATATGAGTTTTATATTCAAAAGTTTGGGGACACTTTCTAACTCCATGATCGTTCCTGATTTTTATTTCTTTCTACATTGTAAAGGAATGCTGAAGGCATCCAAAAAA
>JAQQZS010000019.1:15320536-15345872 GCA_030068045.1 Platyallabes tihoni | reverse complement strand
CGAAGTCTCCTGGGATAGGCTCCAGGTCCCCCGCGACCCTGATCATAGGATAAAGCGGTATAGAAAATGAATGAATGTTTGTACCAAAACGCAACCCTTTTTTCATTAATCCAATTTTCTACCACAATTTTCTCTTTGATCTATGATGAAATCACAATAAAAGCATAAATGTACTTTATTTTTTATTAAAACTCAACTAACATATTATTCAGACTAAATTGCACAAACATATATATAACCAGAAAACGCAAACACAAGGCTGATTTATCTAGTGTGACAAAATTGTGAAAGATGGAGTTATAGCATTTTGAAAAAAAAAATCACACTTAAATATTTATATGAACAAAAACAATTTTAACTAAATGTTTTGCCATATTTGCTTTTTAACACCTTGTGACTCAAAGAAAACATGCACAAATTTATCTTTCAGTTTGCAATACTTCTACTTATTTTTCTCAAAACTTCAACTAATCATTTAAACCACAGTTGTCTCATCATTATTGCTCATCAAGACAGAATGTGTGTTCATGTGAAAGCTCTGACGCATGTCAGTGTTCAGCTTTAAACCTTTGAGAGATTGATTCACTGACCTCCATCAATTTCAGGGCAAAATCATAGTGAGTCTAAGTGTCAACACCAGCTCCCCTCAGTGTTACAGGTATTATTTGAGTAAATTGATATGTAAAATAATGATGAATGGAAATGCAGACACCCGATCAGTTTCCAGAATGCAGCACTAATGCATAGAACTTACTACAAAGGTTGGTAGCCCCTTAAGCACACAGGACACATCATTGTCCAGAATTACCTTTCATTTCGGTTTCTCTGTAGCTACTAAATAATTTTTGGAGCTTTTTGAAATATACTTTAAAAGTATGCAATAATGTGAAATAAGAAATAAAAGTAAATAATCAACAATGTGGTGATGCACTGTTACCTAAAGTAAACCAAACTTAACACTTAGAAGTTTTTAGTAGTTTCTTCTTATTCATAGCAATTTGTTCATGATCATGAGGGTCCGGGCTTGATTCCCATCTCTGTGTGCATGGAGTTTGCATGTTCTCCCCATGCTTGGTGGGGTTACTCCGGTTTCCTCCCACAGTCCAAAGACATCCAGGTTAGGATGATTGGTGTTTCCAAATTGCCCATAGTGTGTGAGTGATGTATGTGTGTGTGCCCTGCGGTGGATTGGCACCCTGTCCAGGGTGTACCCTGCCTCATTCCCTAAGCCTCCTGGGATAGGCTCCAGGCCCCCTGCAACCCTGAATACAGGATAAAGTGGTATAGATGATGAGTGAGAGTGAGTATTTTTCAACATGCAAATGTTTCATTAACATATTAACATGTCCCATAATACAAACTTAGTTAATTACAATAATTGCAAAAAAAGACTAATAGCTTAATAGCTTTTAATAATTAAAAAGACAGCAAATTAACAGTCCTTATCCTTTTATCCCTAACAACAAAACCCACCTGACAAACATTGCATGGGTCCATCTTGTGTCACCAAAACAACTCTGAACCATTAAGGCTTCTGAAGGTAGGCTGTGGTATCTACCACCATGGTGTTAGCTGAAGATCATTCAAGTCCTGTAAATTGCAAGGTGGAGCCTCTATGGATCAGACATATCCATATCTGGTTTGCCCAGAACATCCAACAAATGCACAATCAGATTGAGGTCTGAGGAATTTGAAGGCCAAGTCAACACTTTGAGCTCTTTACAATGTTCCTCGGTCAATTCCTTGCTGCAGGAAGGAATTCTTTCATGATTCCTTTATCATGTTCAAAGAGGCCACATCATCATTTGTGCAAAGCATCCACATAAAGGCCAGGACCAATATTTTTTTCAGCAAAACGTCCACTCTCATCAGAAGTATGCCTTTTTCCCATAGTACATTCTAGATCCAGGTAAATGAGGCATGCACCCGGCCATCTACATGATGGAAAATCCATCATCAAACCAGACTACCTCTTTCCATTGCTGCATGGTCAAGTTCTGATGCCCCCATGCCCACTGTAAGGGGTTTTCATCAGTGGACAGGGACCCGTATGGGCACTCTGAGCAGTCTGTGGTTATGCAGTCCCATACACAGCAAGCTGTGATGCATTGTGGGTTCTGACACCTTCGTGTCAAAGGTAGAAATGATTTTCTCAGCAAATTTTCTACAGTAGTTCTTTCGTGGGACTGGCCAAAACAGGCTAGTCTTTTCCTCCCATGCGAATTAATAAGCCTTGGACACACATGTCTCTGTCACCAATTCACTCTCAGTTGTCCTTCCTTGAACTACTTATGACAGGTACTAATCATTGCATACCAGAAACACATCACGTTTTTAACACAGCCAATTTCCCATTTTTGGAAACTTCAAAAATCTATTTCACCTCTAACTTTTACAGTGACCTGACACTGGAGACTCCTTCCTTTGTAAATAGTAAATCGCAGTTTTCTTTAATGTTATTTATTATAAATAGTATACAATTTTTAACATATCTTGTTGATTAGAAGCAAAGACTAACTTTGATTTGAATGACACAGTCTGGACTACAGCCACACACACTCCGCTTTCATACCCTGAACTCAGAACGTAACATTATACACACCTGTTAAACATTCACTCACTGCTGAACATTGATGTCGATCATGTGCTGCACAAATGGCACAAAGTAAGGAATAAACCAGAATGGGATGTGGTGTGATGTACGTAAAATAATCAGGAACAGGGTGGTGTGATGCAGTCTGACACAAAGCAGAGTCACTATTACTTTCCTGAAGTTGATAATTTTTTTCATTTGTCTTCAATCACAGAAACGTGCCAGTAATTACAGTACAAAAACGGGCAACGCATTCAGTCTATCCAAACCATTCATAATCAAGAAGTCTTAACAATGAAATGTCAGTGATCATCTGACATCATGACATCATTTCCTGCCGCAAATTGCTCTCGCCTTGGTTCTACTTTATCAAGAAATAGTTACGTTTTGCACCATGCCATGAAAAGAACTCAATTACCCAGCAGTCTTGTTGGTTTGCTGTATGACAGTCTAGTCACATGACACTGTGTAATTGTAGCGCATTTCCTGTCAGAAAGCTTTCCAATAATCTTTTACAAAGAAGAGAAGTATGAGATCGTGAGAGAGAAAGAGAGAGAGAGAGAGAGAGAGAGAGAGAGAGAGAGAAGGAGTAATAAAGGAAAGTGCAAGAGGGAAACAAGAGAGAGGGCTAATAAGAGAGAGAGATGGAAGATGGAGAGGCGGATCAGGTCCAATCAGAGTGAAGAGGTCGAAGGTTGTTCTTATCGCTCCCCCTCACTTTCCTCCCACAATCCCGAGCGACAGAGCGGCCATATCGAATGAACAGAAAGAAAAAGAAACAGTCACTCAGTCTGTGTTTCTTTGGGGATTAACACTCGTTTCATTTCTTTTCCCTTGTAATAAGTTGCTCTCGGCTTTTATTCTTCTCCTTACACTTTTCTCTCTTCTTTATGTTTTACTTTTTCAAATCTTTTGTCATTCCCCTTTCTCATATGTCTCACTCCTTCTCATTTTCTTATGTTTATTTCTCATTCATTATGTGTTTCTAATTCAGACATTCTCAGTTTTTCTTCATCTTTTTTTAGATAATCTGCATCTACCTATATATTATCTCTCGAGATATTTCCATTTCCCTCTCCATCACCATCTTCTTTTTCTTACTCCTGCTGTCATGCATGATCTTTCTCTCTTTCTCTGTGTTATTCATCTGTTATCAGCACTTTTTTCCAGGTAGTTTGTCTCTCTCTGCTTCGCCGCTCATGTAAACAGACTCCCCCTCACTCCACTCATTCATCCACACACCACCTTTGATCTGTCCATCCCTCGAGGGTCGCAGTCAGAGAGGAGGTCATACACACACGCACTCACATTACAGCTACTGTTAACACAAACTCTCAGCAGAAGTCCACAACCTAGAGGATCTTTAATTTCATCACTTAATAAATGCTTATAAACTTTTATCCAAATGCTATGTTTCCAATAAGCATTAATGTTTATTGTGTTCCTTGTTTTTATATAAATATTTTATATGAATTGTAAGATGCCTGTCTTTGGAAGTCAAAACGGTTCATGACGCAATTTTGACATTATTTAATATGACGGAAACCATGGCAAGTTAAGTCATGTTGCGCTAAGGCTAATGCTAAAAATTATGCTACAGTATGACAGTGCTTTGCAGTCATAAGAAGTCTTTCCTTAGGAAATTATTATCATGTCTGAGGTAAATATGGAATTTTTTTTACAGTTTGGGCTTGTTTTTAACATTACTGCATGTTATACAGAAATAACACCATAGTACAAACTGTTCGACTTCTAGCAAAAGCTAAATGAAACTGCTACTATTGTAGCTTTAGTGACATCACCAGCAAACATAAATTCATAAATGTCAAGTTTGACCAAAAACAATGAATATGAAAAATATAGAAGTAAAAATAAATGTCACTGGAAGCATCCCTAACAAGCAGCAAGCTAGCCAGCTAGCTTGGGCAGCTATCCAACAAGCTATCAGTGAGTCTGGCTCTTTGGGATCTTTTTTCACTAGCAGAGGAAAAATAAACAAAACATTTGTCAATATTGTGTTTAAAATGTCAGCTCCATCTATCAATCCGTCCATCCATCCACTCAAGAATCTCTTTAGTCCAACAAGGGACTGTAGAGGCCAATGGTGATTGCCATTGTATTTTTTCCCATTTAAGAACCGTGGTGGTACCTCTGGTCAACATTCCCATGGGCATTCCCACTCTACAGGCAATTTTAGCCTAATCTGCATGTCATTGGACTGTAGGAGGAAACCGGAGTACCTGGAGGAAACCCACCAAGCACGGGGTGAACATATGAACTGAAAACCACACAAACCATTGAACCCAGATCCTACAGTGCTAACCACTATATTCACCATGTCACCAAAATCTCAGTTATTCAATAATAATAATAATAATAATAATAAGTATTATTTTTTACCCTTTCCCATGTTATTGTGCTAAATTCTCTCATTTCCTGTAAAACAAGAAATGTCCTATGTTAACAACTCCCTATGTTAACAAACCTTTATATATCTAATCAAGCAAGACATATAAGGGGTTAGACTCTGCAATTTGGAAGAATTATTTATACACATATTGTTATACATATGTAATTACATGTATTACAGATAAAAAATACACAATAAAATCACAATAAAACCAAATCTGTGGTTTGAGTTGATAAAAAAAAGGTTGAGTTTTGTTTCCTTTGAAGATTTCTTTTCATGTAGTCAGTAGTCACAGGTTAGTGTGTGGCTTCAGGCAGCATTCATTCCATAAGAATTAGCCACTCAGGGTGGCTCATGGCGCTAAAATCTATACACACACACACACACACACACACACACACACATGCAAACACATGCACACACACAATAGGTAATCATGATTTTCTTCTTCTTTCTCAGTCTTTTCCTCTCATCCTTTGTTTCTCTCCTCTCCTTTTTATTTACTGTTATTTTACTGTTCATCATTTCTCCTACAGTTTTCTTCATCCTTTCACTTTGCTTTCGTTTTCATTTATTCTTTTTCACTTCATAATTGTTTTCTCCTCTCTTCCTGTTCTCTCGCTTCTTACACTTTTCCCCCACTACGCACAGTGTAGCTTCAGGCGTGGGTACACTCCATAGGGATTAGCTATTCACAGTGTCCATATTGGTCTTGAGGCAAAAATGGGGATCTCTTTACTCTGTCTCCTTTATTATGAGATCTTTAGTGAAGCTAACAAAAGATGTGACACACCTGTGACTGCTGATCCCACCTCAAAAAAGTCCTAGCCTTCGGGAAAGTCCACCACATCAAACGTGGGCATTGCTCTGAGCTTCTAAACTTCCAGTGACACCTGAGATACTTACAATGAGTGTCTATTTTATTAGATCAGTTCCTGACAATATATATATATACAATTCTTAAAGAAGGAAATTCTAAAGAATTCATATCAAAAAGGAATTCTATAGAAAGTTCTATAGAAATTGGTTCAATGGTGGAAGAATTGGTTTAGTGATGGGATGGCTAAGACATTTATGTGGGATACCCTTTTGAGGCAACTTCACCCCTTTTATTCAGACTTTGGGAAGATATTAAGGTTGCATTGGTTTGTGTAACAGTAATTTTGCCCTTACACAAACCAAATGCTAACCACTGTTCCACCAAGAATGGAGTCAAATAAGTATTAAATAAGGATGGATATTTGGTGGTTATGAAGTACTTTGTCTCCACAGTCACTACCTCATTAATTTCAAAATTCTCAATCATTTTCAACTAAATGAGGTGATAACAAGAAGCAAAATGTAAACAACGCAAACTGAAAGAAGAATAATCTGTGTAAAAGGAACTTGAACAAAGAAGACATGGCTGTAGGCTTCTAGCCAGTAATTCTAAATACATCCGTCTCGTGGGATGCAATGATTTTTTTAATTATTGGAAAGGACAAGAAGAGCTCTTGTGTAACTTGTGAATATTTTATGACAGAGCAGACATAAGCGAATTCTAAACAACTGATTGGATTTGTTTAAAATAAAACATTCTATAAACAGTTAAAATGCAACAGAATATGTCTTCTCAGAAATTCCCTAGAGTGCTATGGAACTCAGAAATCAGAATACTACAAAACGTGCTTCTCAAATAATACATTCTGTAGGTCAATAGAGTTTTATGAAGCTGAGTGGAAAATACTGTACTCAGCTTCAACTAAAAGCAAACGTTTCTAAGGAGACCTATTGCAAGACTATAAAGTTCTACAGAACTAGTACAACTCTACGAAACAAGAAGTTCTATAGAGACATACAGTACAGTATAGCAGCTCTACAGAGCTCTATAAAACTGAGTCAAATATCTACATAACGTGCAATTCAAAACAACAGCTACTGTATAATGAGACCTATTGTGGATCTATAGCATTTTATAGAACTAATACAATTCATTTCAAAGCAGACATTCTACAGAGCCCTATAGTAGCTCTATAGAATTACAGTATATGAAACTGAGTAAAAGTTCTTTAAAATATGAATATACTCAAAACAAATATACTCAAAACAAAAGTAAAGGACACCTATTTAAGGTCTACAGAGTTCTATAGAGTGGAGTAAAATTTATATGGAGCATGCATCTCAAAGGAAAAATTCCTGTTGCAGGTCTATAGAATCTGTAGAACAAGTACAATTCTATAAAACATGCATTTCAAAGAAGACATTCAAAGATAGAATGTCTATAGTAGGTCTATGGATTTCTATAAAACTAAAATTTCTACAGAAAATGCAACTCAAAACAAAAGTTCTCAGAAGAAAAGTTCTATAGAGACCAATAGCAGGTCTATAAAGTTTTATAGAGAGATATAGCTTGTCTATAGATTTCTTTAAAACTATGTAAAAATTTCTATGGAATATGCATTCAAAACAAAACTACAAAGGAGAACTATTTAAGATCTATATAGTTATATGGAACTAGAACAATTCCACAGAACATGCATTTCAATGCATTTCAATGCAGAAGTCTATAAAGTTTTATAGACCTGAGTAAAATTCTGTAGAACAGAACAACATTTGTATCCAGATTTATTTCAGGTCTATATAGTTTTGTAGAACTGAGTAAAACTTATATAGAAAATGCATCTCAAAGCAACCGTTTTGTAGATACAAATAGCAGGTATATAGAGTCCTGAATAACTGAGTAAAATATTTATAAAGCATTCACATTAAAACAGAAGTTCTACTGGGTTCTATTGTAGATGTATAGAGTCATACTGAAGTTCTATACATTCTTTATTCACTTTATTCACATGTGGATTCACTTTACAGTTTTTGTTTGTTTTTGTTCACTGGACTTTTCAGTAATATAGTGTCTAGTTCGATTTCTTATTCTATGTTTCTACTTGGGAAGCATCACTGCAAATCAATAAAGGTCTTCTGCCTGATAACCAGTAATGTTGTGTTGTAATGTTTCTGTCCTGGCAGGTGTGGTCTTATGCCCTCATCAACTAAGTTCACTGAATCGTTTTTATAAGAATTAAAATGATTCTATAACTTCAACGTCTCCAGACTTCAATTCAATTGAGTCACCGTATACATTTTGGAATGAAATATCAGACTGGTTTTACAGTGATTTCAGCAACATTTTCTCCACCCCGATAAAATCTTGACCAAACTTGATAACAAAATTATGTTATGAAAACTTAGACCAGGCTTCAAAGAAGTTCTATACAGATGTATAGAATCACTGAATCATTCTGTGTAGAATCAAGTAAAACTTTAATAGAGCATGCATCTAAAAGCAGATCTTCTATAGACACCTATGGGATGTCTATAGAAATCTAAAGAACTGAGTAGCCATATTTCTCAATTTCACATATTTCGCAATAAGAAATTGCCTAATGAAAGATTATGTATTATGAATATAGAAAATTACTAAATAGTCTTCTTATATCAGGAATTAGTGTGACCTGGGCTGATGCAGACCATGTGCTTGCATGAACAGGAGAATTTTTAAGTTGAGGTAATGCAGATAGCCATATTTAGCATTTTTTGTTTGGTTGTCCTGTGACATCCACAACAAGAATATACTATATATAATAAATATATAAAATTAGTTTTTTGAAAACAATATTTTGAAAAAGTTGTTAAAAAAAGAATGCTTCAAGAGATTTGTGGAAATAAACGGATATTGAAGCTGTTATCTACTCTCATATTGGCCCATCACTTTGCTAACCCACCTTAGCTTCTGTTGTTGTACTTTGAAATCATTTGTATGTTGTGCTCTAATGGAAATTAAAAGATTTAAAAAGACTTCATGCCTTAAACACGTTTAACAGCAATGTTTGCATTATTTAGCATACTTACACGTAAGTCCATCTTAATAACAAAACCAAATTTCTAAGCTAATCATCAGATTTATTTTGACAAGTAAGATATGAACTTTGACCTGCAAATCTGACAGGATGTCTGATGAAGCTGTCTAAGCATGTTCTACACTAATTAACTAATTCCACCTTGATGCTTTTCTTACCTTTGTGAACTTTTACTGACCGCATTAGAAAGATTTCATGGATGTCAAGTAAAATGTCAAGCCTAAATGTGCACTCATGGCAATGAATCATTATTTCGACTTTTATCTTTTTTTTTCTTTGCCTTTCAGAGGAGTAACTTAGCAATAATAGAAAGAGTGAGCACCTGTGTATCTGGTTACTGCTCACTATTTTAACAGAAGAAAACATTAAAATGTCAAATAAGCAGCACAAGGGTTCATTTATTAGCTTTGGAACAACCAAAAATATTCACATACTTTGTCATGATTTTTTTTTTTTTTTTTTTTGCTCTTATGTTTATCTTTAGTTTTAATTAATATCTTGCTTTATGTGTCAGGTCCTTAAAATTACAATAGAAAAAGAAATAGCCAAAGTTTTTGTACAACCTGCATTTGAATGCTTTTATATTTTATGATTCAGTAAACTTTTCAGTCATGTGAATACAAATACAATGTCATCAATACAAAGTGAGACGTTTAGCAGTCTCAGTAGATCCAAAACAGTCTTATTACAGTAGAGATTATTACAGGACTTTTGATTGTGCAGAATAACTCAACACTTTTATTTCTCTATACAATCCCCTAAACTAATGCACTTATCCCAGCGTTTCACTAGTTCTTGGACACCATCAAGGTAGAATGATTTCTTAGTAGGCAGGAGCCATGATTGGGCATGATTGTCTGCTGAAACGTTGGCCTCCCAGGAACTCCTTAAATGGCCCAAACATTTGAAAATGGCTCCCAGCCGAGTTCCTGTGGTGCAAGTGCTGTCCGTGAATGATTGCATGTACAGTTCCCACAGACAGATGTGTCTGTTACGTAAGTTGGCAACAAGCTATCCACCGATTTTCAAGGATCTAGCGTTTTACTCACTGAATGTTTACAGGAAGGACTGCAGCGGGTTTCAAGTCCAGGCCAGGATCATCATTCACAGACATATAGCTTTCTTTAAAACATTTGCACCATTCAGATGTTTTACTGCACCTAAGAGTCTCATCACTCATCAATCGGTTTTATGCCTTCATTCACAAGAAATTTCATCACAAGTCCCGGTTATTGCAAACAAGGATTTTGTCAAACAAGATTTTGAGCAAGCAATGGACTTTAATCATAAACTGCACCTTAAATACAGTTATTTATTTGGCTTTGAAGTGGAAGTGTTAAGATTAACATTGCATACACTTGAAACTGGTCTGTATGTTTCAGGTTTGTTACTGATAACTTGTTACTTATTAATGTTCTAACATTCATTTTAAAAGAATATAACGATTCAAATGTGCGGCATAAATAGTATGAGTGAATTGCCTTCAAAGATGCTCACACATTTAATTTAAACAGCACTGAATGTTTTTTTTTATTCTAATGTAAAATTGTTTTACACCATCAACAAGTCCAGTGTGACAGGAGATACAGTTCAGTTTTCTGAAATTCGAAGATGTAATTGTATAGTAGAAATTATTCCTGAGTTAATTTATTTTCAATTTGTTTTTTTTGTTGTTGTTTTTTTTTTTCAATTTTCTTTTTTTAAATACACAATTAAAAGTTCTCGTTATTTTAAGAAAGTGGTTATGTACATATATAACATTACTGAGGCAAACCAGGTCACAATACAGTAGTGTGATTGTGTGATGATTTTACGTACAGTTTGAACAAGTATAAACTGGTATACATTTATGAAAGGTCCTTGACTTCATAAGTACTAAATATTCATATTGTAGCTCAGTTAATGAACTAAAGAAGATAATACACTTGACTTATTGAATGAATTTAGGTGACAATATAGTGGTGAGTTTTTTGCTACGCTGTTTCCAAAATACTAAAATCCATTTACTATTTGAGATCCAAACCTCGTCGGTTTTACCTCAGCTCACCTCTTTGTGAAATCGCATAAAGCATCCTTTGCCTCAAGTCCCTCTAATTCACTTTAACTCATTATCCCATCATCTTTTATTCACACCTGGTCATTAATAACTAAGCACAGTCATACACACCACAGGGCTAGGGCTGGATGCCTCAGAGAAGCACATAAGTGTGTGTGTACGTGTGTGTGTGTGTGTGCGTGTGGCCAGTTAGCACCCACTGATGGATCTCCTACGTGTCTTTGGGACTGAAAACCTCTCGGGCCCTTAGTGTATCGAATTGCCTGTTAATTATACTGACTTCAAACCAGTAGCTGTTGACGTGTGTGCGTGTGTGTGTGTGTGTGTGTGTGTGTGTGGTGAAAAAGCTACAGCAAGAGTTAAAGACTTACCGAAACAACCTGATAACTGATCTTACACTTCCTCATTAAACTGTATTAAGAGAAAGAAGAAGACAATTTATATTTCATGATTTTTCTCTTTTTATTTTAGACAAACAGCTATAAAAACTGTTTCCATTTTCAAAAACAGACAGTCATTAATGAGGATCAGCTGCGCGTTTTTGTAAACAAACGTAACAAATGAGGGAATTATAAATGTAATTCCTGCACTGCTTTTGGAGAGCAAAATGAAAGAAAACAAATCATACTAAATTGATAATCGATGGATAATTGAAGTAACATGGTTCTCTTAAAGAATCTTTCCACATGATCGACATTGATGGAGTCGATATAGCTATTACAGTTTGGTTGAACTACAAAGAAAACATCAGAGAGCTCAAATTTGTTGGCTTTGGACTTAAAATGTTCTTTCCTGTTCACTTTTTTAGAATGTGTTGTTTTTTTTTCTTTCTTTTTTTCTTTATTTTCCAAAAATGCATTTTGTTCTTCAGTCGATGGTGGGAGTTCCTGAAAACACACCGCAGTAATAATGAAAATGTGTTCCACCTGAGGAAACGGAAAGCAGCTCTTGACTATATTGTAGATTTTGGTAAGGCAGAGCAAAATTAATTACAACATAGCCTTAAACAAAGTTAAGTCGAAGCTATTTCCTTTTGTTTTATATGCTACTTTATTCAAGTTAGTTTAGGTTAGCTAATTAGATTGGTTAAGCATTGGTCCAAGAGCACTTATATTTATCATAACCACACGGGATGGTTAAATTGTGTGCATCACTCTGTTCTTTTGTTTATAAAATACAAAATAATCCACGTCCATGTTAGAAACCGTTACAACAGTAATGTTAATGACGGACATGGCAAATTGTACTTTTAATTAATCTGTGATGAAGATAAAAAGGAAACACAGATGGCATTGGAAGCACCTTTAATGGCACATTTTTTATCACAAATAAACAGAACATTTGCCCATATTGTATAAAAATGTTTTTTTACTGTTAATTTCATGTTTACAGAATTGTGATTTTGCTTAAATCTAGTAAAAAATTAAAAGCTATTATAAAATAGATGACCAATAAGACAACATACCATAAGCATTATTGTTTAGACTTATTAAACAAAGGGTTTACAGTTCTCTGAAAATGTTATCAGCAATACTTCTTCTCAGAAAATAAATGTATAAAATATGTGTTTGTAATGTAGTCTTGATGAATAATTCTCCAGGCTTACTGAAGAATTTTTTGTATTTTATTTTTGGCAGGGTTTTGGTGCTCATTTTCAGCCACACAGTAACCTATGAATCATTCAAGCATAAAAAAAACATCTTACTTAACGTATGAACCAGCAGGTACAAATGATGACTGATGACCAGGCCGGTGATTAGTATATTGGTGTTGCTGAATGCTGAATGGTTGGAACTGATGAGAGGGGAAATAAGGTTGCTGAGGAGGTTGTCACATAAACAACCAATTTATTGTATTCTTAGTTTGCTCAGTAAAACATTTGTTCTAATTTCTTCAATTTAATCAACATCATTCAATTTAATTTAATATGAAGCAATGATGGGTGAGTAAAGACTTTTGCACAATATAGCTTAGAGGAGAAATATTTCTATATGTCAAACATACTCTCTGAACTACTTCAAAGAGTGCCAGAGTATGGGGCAGAGTGATTCCTGTCAGACTGAACCTGTAGCATTTGTTCAAACACTAGAAATTAACCAAAATTCTCTCAGTTATTCAAATAATTTATATTATTAGGTTAAATAAAATTAGTAAACTTATGGATTAACTTATTTTTCAAATACAGTTGCGATACTTTAACCATTGGTCACTCAAAAGAGTTAATTCATATTTAAACAAGGACTATGTGTCCTTTTGTCATTTGTTGAATGGCTGATATACAGTAAATGCCTGACCTGCCCTGATGCAAAACCACTTTTATAAATTTGTATAAATTTGTACACCTTTTTAATAAATGTCTAAAGGTTTATTGCAATTTTCTTAAAAAGGACAATTCAACCTTAGCATTAAAATGTACACAATATCTGTGACATGTTCACATGCAGCATAATTATACAATATGTAATAATAATATGACTGAGGAATTGTTCAGAATAAAAAAACTGTTTATGTAAACACTTCATTTTAGTATTTGCTTCTTTCTGCAAATGTGTGTTTGGGTTCTGATGCAGTTCTTGTGCAATAAAATGGATGTGTAAGAAAACACAGCTCATGTTACAGATGGTAATCTGTTTAAAATGATTGTGAGCTTGGCTTGGCATCAAAACACACATTTTTGAGGCGGATGTACATCCTCAGAAAAGACCAGCATTTAATATTTTCTAGAAAGTCACCAACTGCAATATTTAATAAAATCTTTAGTACCCAGTGATATTAAAAGTTGAGTAAACGCATGCATAATGATGCATAATGTGTGCATTTTGCATTATCTTAGAGAATCAGAACAAGTTTTTGCTGAAATTTTTCTTGTTTATTAGCTTTGCTGAGACCAAATGGGACTGTTTAGGGTAACACTGAAATAAAAAAAAAATGCTCTTCACATGCATATAATTTGGAATAAGACTACCTAATGGTCACATACTGTTTGTATACAGCATGTCCAATTGAGCATACATGTAAACACTTAATTCTACAATTGCTGCAGAAATGAATTCACTGGAAGGCTATTATGATTATTTATACGTATAAACTTATTAAAATATGTACATTTATCATGTGGTTATGGGTTTAGTTAGGTATTTCATGAGATATTTGAAAATTGCACCCTGAATGTGCACATGTAAATTTAATAAGCACAAACATGAGACATCATATTGTAAGAATACTGTGTGATAAATAAAAACTCTGCATGAGAAAAATTTATATTTACAAAAACAGATTAATAGTGTGAAAACAATAGGATATAAGTAAATTAATCATTTAAATGATAAGGTGTTTAATATAATATATGAATATAAAGCAGTAATTTCACTGCCATCCCATTTAGGATTACACACCCACATTACCCTGGTAATCCTGAGATACGCTGTGGCTCTACTGTGACCCTGGCCAGAGTTACAGTAAATTGAGTGAAATTAATTATTTAAGAAAAAAAAGTCATGTTAAAAATTTATCATATTTTAAACCATTAAAACAATAGGATCATGGTGGAAAAAGGTGCAAAAAAAAGTTTTTTTTTGTAAAAAAAAAAAATAAATAAATAAAAATAAATACATTTTATTTAAAAATAAAAATAAAGTAACTGTGTAGGCATGTTGTGAAAATAAATTACGCTTTTGAAAAATTTATTCGAAAAAGAGTTACTATGAAAAAGTTGTACCTGTGAAACTAAATAAACATGTAGGGGAAATATCTGAAAATAGTTTAACCTTCTGAAAATAGTTTTAAAAAAACAGATACATGAATCAGCTGACAAAAACACGTTAAAAGACACAGTTCGCAAGATTAACCTTTTGTTGTTCATATTAAAATCTAATTGTATCAAAGAAATATGTAAAAATAATTGAATCGTGTGAAATCATGAGAATTATTAAATACATTTGTGCAGGGGGGAAAAAACAATAAATCATCTAAAATCCTTAAATGATAATTAAATGATTTTAAAAAATAATAATACATAATAATAATAATAATAATAATAATGTGAAAATAAACACATAAGAAAAGGAATTAATTGTTTAGTGTGCATACTAATTTAAGAGCAACACTAAAACACTAAGGTATTTCCACTTTGATTAACTGAAAATGAAATTACACGCAGAGCAGCTTGCAGCACCTTATTCTGTTTACAGATGTTCACCCAGATGCAGAAAGGCAAGCTTTCCGAGGTATAATTTTAGAAGCAAATCAACTGACCAGCAGTCAAACAAAAACAAATATGCTTTTTACTTTTCCTAATTGTAATAATAGATTTTAAATAAACCCAAATCTCAAGCAGCAGCCCATACCCAAATTCCAACAGAAATAAAAACAGACAAAAACCTTCTGAATTTGAATATTTTAACATAAAAATAATCATTTTAGAAAAAAATTTTTGCTGTTTTTTTTAGATTTGGGTTAAATTTGAGTGATAAAAAACAAAACACATTAATGTGAGAGAAAATGGATACTAAAATATTTTTATCATAAAAGACTATAGATACAGTAGCTAACATTTCTTTTGAAGTGAAATTTGAACAATGTGTTTAATTAAAGTCTGAAATTGAATAAGCACTGTGACCTTGCAGTGCTTGCAGGGTCCAGGTTCGATTCCCGTCTCTGTGTGCATGGAGCTTGCATGTTCTCCCCGTGCTTGGTTGGTTTCCCCCGGGTATTCCGGTTTCCTCCCACAGTCCAAAGACCTGCAGATTAGGTTAATTGGCATTCTCAAATTGGCCATAGTGTGTGAATGAGTGTGTGAGTGAGTGTATGTGTGTGTGCCCTGCGATGGATTGGCACCCTGTCCAGGTGTACCCCACCTCGTGCCCTAAGTCTCCTGGGATAGGCTCCAGGTTCCCGCGACCCTGAATACAGGATAAAGCGGTATAGAAGATGAGTGAGTGAAAGTTAAATTCAATATTGAAGAACTTCAATGTGTGTGTGTGTGTGTGTGTGTGGTTTGTGTTTATGTAACCCACAGCCACCAAGCATGCTTTCCGTTTAAACCTCAGCAGCTTTTATTCATATTTTCTCAGATTTAATAGGATTTAACATGTTAATGTTTAAAGCTTCATTTTATTCAACTGGATATTTTCGAAGTCAAATTGGATATTAAACATGACCCCTAATATTCATTACAATTGATATTAAGAAATGGAAGTATATTACAAGCAATATATTACCCAGGTGTAAATTGTTAATCAGATCAATGTGATATTAAAGATATAACCACAAATCAGACATTAAGCTCAGATGTGGAATAATTATATATTATATAAATATAAGATCTAATTACTGCAACTAACAACAATTACATTTGCTTTATATAAATATGAGATTGATGTAATCTGATCTCAATTACATGACATGACCAAAAACATAGTTTCTTCTTCATCTCCTTCTTCTTATTCCTATTATTATTATTATTATTATTATTATTATGTTTTTTCACATTTACTTCAAATCATAATTTACAAATACAGAAATAATGTCTAGTTACACATAAGCCTTTCCTTTTAAATCAACAATTTATAATGGGTTAATCAGTCTGTGTATCTACATATTACAATAATTTTATTATGATGATTATTTACATTTTCTTAAATTACACATTAAAGATTAAAATTATTTTTGGTAAACTATGTCTGTTAATGAAAACATTCATTCATTTAAAACAACCCATATTAAACAGTTATTGTACTAGTGACAAATAAATAATATAGAAAGTAAAAAAATATTTTTTAAATATTAAACAGGTTATAGTTTTATTTTGTAATTCCCTTTTTGTTTTCATAGACCCTAAAGCATTTATTTATTTTCCATGCGGTCAGAGCGCCATCTTCAGGACAGTGATTGTAAATACATCCCAACCATTATTCATTCACTTGACATTATAAGAGTAAAAACTACCTTTATTTCTTTATATAATCTGCTACACTAATACATTTATCCCAGTGTTCCACTAGTGCCTGGATAAAAGCAAGGTAGAAAGGTTTTCTCAGTGCATCAGAGCCATGAAGCACTGAAGCACTGCTTGCTTCACATCGGAATCTCTTGTCTCCCAGGAACTCCTTTAATGGCCCAAACATTTTTCTAATTTTAGGACTGTATTTCTGGAAAGAAATTATTACAGAACAAGAACATTTACAACAACATTTTTGCTTGAAATTTTAGTAACATTTGACTAGGAATAAGCTTAATTATCTTATATTTGGTTTGTTGGAAACTTATTTAAAAAAATTAGATAAGTTTGTCTAGATTCAAGAATATTTCACTTACAGTCCTAAGATGTAATTTTTGCAGTGGTAGCAAAGGTAGACATTTTGGACAAAACTATATAGACAAAATGCTAAAAATAAATAAATGAAAAAGTCTTGTGCAAAGAACCCCACACCTACAGTGAAACATGGTGGTGGCAGTGGTAGCATCATGCTACAGGGATGCTTCAATCCACCAGGGACTGATGCTCTAATCAGGATAAAGGAAATCATGGATGGATGCAAATATCAATAAATTTTTGGGCAGAAACCTGCTGGCCTCTTTAAGACAGCTGAAAATAAATAAGACTTTTCAACTTCCTGTATTGAATTAACCAAAAGCACAAATCCAACTCAACTAAGAATTTCCTCGATATGAAGAAGATCAACATTTTGGAATGGCTCGGTCAGAATTCAAATCTAAATCCTATAAAAACGTGTGAAACGACTGTGGAAGAATCCACATAACTTGATAGAGCTGGAACACAACAAAGTGTGGAATAAAATTCCAAATTATGCAGCGCAAAGCAAAATGTGCTATCAGGTTAAAATACAATCAGGTTATGGAAAGATACTGTTAAGTATTTTCCCCCTAAGAGATATCTGTTTGTTTATCACTTTTAAGGTGGAAAAAGGTCTATGGTATATTGGTTTATCTTGTTTTTATCCTTCATAAAACTCCCTGACAGTTTAACTGTGGCTTTGTATCCACTACGTCTAGTTGATATCTGTCTATCTCGCTATTAATTCACTCATCTAGCTGGCTATGTATCTGTCTCTGTTCCCCAAATCCATGTCAATCACTGGAATAACTAACAAACACAAAACATCAGAATTAAATTACACATATTGCAAATCCAAGATGTATACTTGGCAGCATCATTATTTCTTTGATTAATATTGCTTTTTGTTCAACTATGAATGCATTTCTAATAGAAAAAAGCAAAATTGACAGATTACTACCTGATCTTAGATGGCCCGTTTCTTCACTTTCCTCCCTGCTGAGAGATGGTGGGTCCGGTTTTTATCGCTCTGATAAAAAGCCCAACAGCATGTTCACGTCATGCTTTAGCACAAAACACACTTCCTATTTCATACACACACATTCTCCTGAATCCCATTTTCTGCAGCTCTCCAGTGCAGATGGGCTACAATATCACATCAAAGAGGGCCTAATGTTTTAGTGCGTCTCTCGGGTTTCGGCACAGTATCAAGTTCAAAACTGCGCTGCGCGTCACACTTGGGTTTTTTACAGTAGACTGAATGGATCATGGTCCATAATCAGATTAGCACTGACTTAATGTAGAACAAATTTCACAAGATCCAGCATCAAAGAGCTGCCACACACCCGCTTCTTTCCTAATACAGTATTTAGACTTATTCCAGACAGATAGACAGCAAGCAAGCGAGAAACAGAGACAGATGGTCATCCATGAAGCTATTAGCAGAATTATGTGTGCTAGTGTTCATTAAGTGCAGGCAAAATTGGTGTTTTTTTAGTGTCAATGCCACAGCATACAGGAGCAGAAACAGCTTGACAACGTGAAAGTAATTCGAGGTGGTTTAGACATGCATTTTGCGAAAGTCTGAATTAAAGTTTTTATTCTAAATACAAAGGTTGGATGATGGTAATGCTGATAAGGTTAAATGTAAATGAAATTAAAGTATTGAACCTCAGACACCATGTCTGAGGCTGAAAATACAAAGGAGTTAAACATTTGGGAAATAAAATCTGTCTTTCGTACAGTTTTGAATTGTCTTGGTAAGGCAGGGAAACTCAATTCAGCATTATTTCCCTCCAAGCTATTGTAGTTAGCCTGGAAATGGTAATTAATTCCAGGATTGTAAATTCCAAAACTGGAAAAAGATTTGATGGCTTCCATGGCTTAGAGGGTTTTTTTTTTTTTAGGAAATGATGTAAGAACACAAACAGAAAAGAGCAAGCCACATGTCCAGATTAATCAAACCTAGCTTCCTTTCTCCTTCTCTCTCCCTCCTCATCTATAATTCCTAATCTTGTTTTGTTGCTGATTGTGAGCGCTGCATACATAATACACTTCCCCGTCCCCCTAAACTCCAGTCTTGCACAAATAAACACATGTAGCCTGATCATCCATCTTCCTCTGACTCTTACTGAGCCACAGCATGACCAGCATTAGCACGGCTTCTGTTTTCTGTCTCTATGCAAGAGGAGACCGGGAGACACAGCGAAAGCAATTAAGATAGAGAATAAGAGACACAGCAATACAAAGCGAAATGAAATGATGGAGAAAATATGAAAAGGGAGCTTGAAGATTCATCACACCATTATGAAATTTCCCCAAAGCATCTCAAGACCATCTCAGATAATCATTAAACTGTAAAGCAAGTATTACATTGAGCACTCTACAAGTTAAGGTGATTTTAATATTACAGTGCATCTAAGAAGTTTGACTGTGAATTAATTAAGGATAGAGATAGTGGTAGGGTCAAGTCAGGGATGGAGTTAGAGTGAAAAAATGGAGCTAGGATGTTGGGTTGGGTTTGAGTGACAGGAAGAGTTAGGATAAGGTATGGGCTCAGAGTGTGAATTGGAGACGTTTGAATGGGGTGGAGTTAGAATGAAGAATTGGGTTAAAGCATGGAGTTGGGTAAAAGTGAGAGGTGGAGTTAGAATAAATGATGGAGTTAAAATGTAAGGTCAGATTAGAGTCAAAGGTGGAGTTAGAAAGAAGGATGAAGCTGAATGTGAGGTGTGGTTGGAATGAGGGGTGGAGTTTAAGTGAAAGGATGGAGCTAGAGGTTCAGTGCTGTTTGAGTTAGGGGTGGAGTTAGAATGAAGGAGTTGATAGAATGATTGGTGGATTAGAGTATAAAATTTGGTTAAAGTGAGCGATGTTGTTATAAAGTATGGAGTTACAGTGTTCTACAGTGTGAACTGGGGTTAGAGTGATAGGTGGAGTTATAAGGTTGGTAGGGTTAAAATAAGGTATGGACTTAGAGTGTGAGGTGGGGCTGGAATGATGTGTGGAGTTGTAATAAAGAATTGAGTTAAAGCATGGAGTTGGGTAAAAGGTGGAGTTAAAGTGAAGGATCTAGTTGGAGTGTTAGGTGCGGTTTGACAGAGGTAGGTCAGGTAGGTTTTAAAGTGAGGGTTGGAGTTAGAGTGGTGGTGCAGTTAAAATGAGAGGTTGAGCTAGAATGGAGGTAGGGTAAAAAAAAAAGTTGGGTTGAGGGGCAAATTCAGTGCTGAGGAGCTCGAGAGACGCACAACAGAAATGTGTTCGCCCTATTATCCAGTGATCTCTAGTTTGATTCCTGTGTGATGCTACAGCAGTCCATAGCCAGGAGCCTAGAGAGAGCAGATTGGCTGGGCTTTCTCAGGGAGGGGAGGGATGCACACCCGCACTCTCACATCAATCATAGTGACTCATGCAAGCATAAGGGATCCGATAGCACTTTCCTAAAAACACGGATGGGATTGGACACAACTTAATTAGGGAGAAAATGGGGGAGATTTAGTGCTGCGGAGAGTTAGAATGAGGGGTGGAGTTAAAATGACCAGTGGAGCTAGACGGTGGGTGGTGTTAAAGTGATGGTAGGACTATTGGAAATTATTGGGGACTATCAAATAAAGACAATTGAATTATAAATTAAATATGTAAATGGACAAGCAAATATTTTAAGTTAACCTTTATTTGTCGCATATAGATTACTGAACAGTGCATCTTTGCATATCCCAGCAGGATCCCAACCCTGCTCAGGGGCCCATCATTGGCAGCTTGGTGGAGCTGGGTCTTAAGCCCAGGGCTTTAACCTACTGAGCTACAACAACAACAAAAAAAACAAATGAATGTATTTGTGCATTTATGCAAGCAATTTATGCAGGCATCACTGCATATCATACTGTGATATGGTTATGTACGTAACAGATTAAATTTTAATTTGATTTGAATCAATGAACAGATAAATAAATGGGTGAACAAATTAAGAACATATGAATGAAGGAGGCACAGTGCATTTATGTGTGCATGAATAAATAAATAAAACAATCAATCAATCAATGAATAAACAAACATACAAATTAATAAATTGCTTTAAAAATAGACAATAAGATAAACTAAAAAAATAATATGTAAATGTGTTTTATTTGGAACTGTGAGTAAAGAGTGTGTAATGACACTGAATACAATGAACACAGATGAACCGATTCACACCAATGGCTTTAAATATTGAGAACCAGCTGCTAGTGTATGCAATGGCAAAATATAGAAAGTGTAATGTATGTCTTAATGTAATAACGGTACAAAATAATGATGTGTTGTTGCATTAAGTCACAGTCAATCATAGTCTTAAAACCGAGCCTCATTAGGAATTCTGTTTTAACATGCATACTGAAATATTCTCATCTGAGATTTATTAGGTTGGGATTTAAACAAGAAAATTAAGCTGAAATATTAAGTGAAAAGTTGGCTTGCATCTGGCTAAATCGTTAATGAACAAAGCGCTTCTTACTTAATCAGTCCAAAAATAACACTCCAGCAAAGTAAACTTCCTCCCTAGTATGTACATTTTTATTTTTAATTAAAGAGGTAAATAGCCTCAGGCGACTGTTTTCATTTATTCCATCATGAGAAACATGTGTAACAAAGTAACATTATTCATGGATTGTACTGTTTATTTTCATGTATTGTAGTTTTAGAATTAATTGAGTCTGCTTTTATGTATTATTATAATCTCTTTTATATTAATGGATCTGTGGAAAGTGTCTGGGCGGCAAAACATGTTGTCATACTGTACAAATAAACCAAAGTGCACCTGTGTGAGAGTATGAATTCAGGTATAATACACTATAACATTATTTCTCAGATATCTAAGTTCTCTATTTTCGTACTGTACATTAGGGATGACAGCATGTTCTGCTTTTGCTAAGTCCAGAACTGATTGTCCTGATTTAGGACTGATTGTCCACACAGTCATTTGAAAGTTATCAAATTGGATTTGACTCTGTTCAGACTGGCAACCCAAATCTCACACACTGTCAACCTGTCAACAGTTATTTTTGATGCACAGAAAAATCACGGGCACGGGAAAAAAACCTTCTGCAACCTCCTAAAGCATAGAAAAATAACTTTTTACAAAATTATAATTTTCTTTTTCATTTCCAAGTCTTCCTTCAAACTCCCCACTTATTTTTAAACGTTTGCACCATGGATACATGCCCCGTACCATGTGATTGTGTGGACTTACATTTACATTTAGGCATTTGGCAGACGCTCTTATCCAGAGCGACTTACAAGAAGTGCATTAAAGTTTACATCGCTGGATACATACTTACACTGGGTTAACTAGGTTAATAACTAAGTGCCATTGGTCCAACACAACTGGGAAGAGGGTTTTTTTTTTTTTTCCAGGTCGGGTTGCGAATAGGTTTCCAAACTGAGACACATCTTTACAAATCTATCTGAATCTAATTTCAAACCACCTCTGGATATGGTCAGATTTGATGTGTTTTTACTGTTTAGACTACATGAAATCAAAATGATATTAAACTGATTCTAATATAGATATGCCACACAAATGCCTAAATGTAAATGTAAGACGTGCAGGGATGCAGTGATGTATGATTAAAGTAATATTGAATTAGAATACTGAAAAAAAAAAAATTTAAATTGTTAAAGTAATGTTAGATACAAAATATGTATATTGTTAAGGGAGGACATAACTTCATGACCTGTTCATATCACTTCACTGCATAACACATTTGTATGATGTAATCTCATTTGCCCTTCGAGCACAGAAACAAAATGATCTAATTAAAACACCCCTATCCCATTTGCCCCTCAATCTGTCACTGCCTTGGATAACATTTTTACCCCTTTCGTTGTGATTAAAGGACCTTTCAGCACTCTTTGTGTAGCACACCGGAGGCTTTATTTCATCCGCTGATTCTGGAGAATTCTCCAACCATGAGGCAAAGCTCCCTGTTGTCAGACTTCAGACACGTATGAATTGTTCTTTCACCCCGTAACATATCGGCATTCTAGCCTATGTGAGCTCAGCCGTAATAATTAAAGACACGCTGTTTCACCAAACCACATTAATCAGGCTTTATACAGACTTGGAAGCCTTAATGGAAAACAGCCAGGGTTACATTTGGCTCTTTGTGTTTATTGTGTCTGAACTAATTGCGGTAAGAATCTGGCTCGTACGCCGCATTACAGATTGGCAATCAGTCAGGAAATTGCTGAGAAGACAGGAGATTATCAGTGGTTGCAGGTTTGAAGACGTTGTCACAGTTGGTTCTTGACAGAACACAAACTGAGGCTTGTGGGATCAGATGCACTTTCTCGGAAGAATGTTCTCTCTGTTTTTGGTAGACTTCTGCGGATGTTTCAGTTTTCTCTGCATTCCTTTTTCTGATTTGACTAGCATTCAGAAAAAGAAGCAAAATATGAATATTGAACATCAGAAAACATCAGTATACTGTATTATTTCTGCTGTCATATCAAGTCAGACATTAAGTCTCATTGGTTAGTTTTGCTCTATGGACAATAGAGAACAGTAGATGAAATGTACAGTCAGGAGTATCAAATATTAAATGTTGCCACTTTTCTAGCCACTATCTAAGCTGGTTACTACATCTCTTTTTTTCACCATAAAACATTTCTGCTGGTGAAGTAGTTTTAAGCGCTACCAGGGAAAGCAGTCAGGATGTCAAGTTAAAATGAGTCTGAAGGTTCCCTCTCTTATGTTGTCATGGAGTCCTCATTTAGATATTCTAAAATTCATATTTCTGTTTTTTTTCCTGAGCTCCTCGTAAACAAATTCTCATTGGACATATCTTAGCAACCGGACATGATACAATAATAAATATGGCATCAAAATGGAGCTGATCGAACCAGGAATCAGAAATTATAAATAACCCTAATCACCCAAAATGTGACTTAATACCTGATTTGTTGTGATGGGTCGCACATCAACAATGAATGCATATTAAAAGTGGACCTCTTATGAAAAAACTACTTTTTGGGCAGACACATGGGTCTCTATTGTGTGCGCATGCAAAAAAAAAAAAACACGCATGGTTAAGTTGTTTTTTTCTCATTTTCGTCATCCATAAAATTCCTGCTCTTCAGATTCATCTTTTCTTGTAATGTCCACACAGTGTTCCTCAAAAGACCCTCCTCTGGCCATGGCCATGTTATTTTTGTCTGAATGAAACAAGGTTTATTAAGAGCTTGTTCAAAATGTATGTGAGACCCTCTTAGAGGCTAATGTTGTTAAATGTAGCTAGTATTGGCTTTTACAACCAACAGATTCATTGCATGACTATAACAGAGTAATTTCCATGATAATATCCTCAATTTCAAAAAGTTTTATATATTTTTAGGATAGGTTAGAGGCTAACCACTAATTGCTAAGCTAGCCTTCTTTAGCTCTTAGTTGTATTTAAAATTTTACCATATGTCAATAAACATTGATTATGTCATCATCAGTGTTGGAGCTTTCTGATAAAAGTAACTAGTTTGAGTACTTTTTTCCATTGCAACAAATGAAAACACCTTTGTGATTCCTCATGCATGTTGTTTTAGTCAAGATAGTCTTTATTATTTCTTTATAGTATTTATCTTTATAGTCTTTATAATTATTCTACCATCATAATTCAGCGAAGTTTGGCCCATAATCTGTTAACTACTAATATCCCCATGTCACCTACGCAGTTTCGCGCGGTGGCCGTAAGTACAGTTCATCACTGCGATTCACTGCGAGTTTTGGCACTGTGATTAGGTTTCCATCTTTCTGCGTGTCAGTCCTCGCATATTAAAACCACATAGGTGAGATAGGGGTATAACAGCAGGAATAGCGGAGGGGCAGGTTATCGGGGACGGGGTTTGTAGTACGAATTTCACACACACACAAACGGATTGGGAATGACTGCTGTCTGACTCACGAATTGCATAAATTGTCTAAATAACAAATTACATTTTTGAAAAAATAACTAAATAACTGAGTACTTAAATGGCGGACCTAATGTCAGAGTGAACTAACCTGAAATGACCAGACGACGTAGCTTTAGCGGTTAGCCCAATGTAGCGTGGATGGTAAACC
>JAQQZS010000019.1:15243582-15277818 GCA_030068045.1 Platyallabes tihoni | reverse complement strand
TTTACAGAGCAGAAGTAGCAGACACATCTCAATATCAACTGTTCAAAGGAGATTAATGCATTTTTTGGACGCCTTCAAAATGTAGAAAGAAATAAAAATCAGGAACGACCATGGAGGCAGAAAGTGACCCCAAACTTTTGAACGGTAGTGTATATGTAAGATGTGGCCTTGTCATTGTACACAGTTTTGGAGATTTGCTAAAGCTATAGCTCTTGTTAAGTAAGTTGTTAAGTTAAGCAACAGAATAACCTTGGTAGTATCGCAGGCTGGTGTGTTTTTGGAGTAGACTGGCCAACAAATAACTGGCTAATCGATCCACATAGTAAACCATTAAATTAGAGCTAGCTGGAAATAAAAAAAAAAAGCTAACTACTATCTAAATAAAATACAGTATTAAAAAAGCAGGCATTACTTTGTGATCACTGCAGACACTAATGCTGCCTTTATGGTTCCTCATAAGTGGCAAATTGCAAGTTTGACATGCAAAGTGGTGGAAAAATGGACACCAACAGAAGCATGTATTTTGTTTAAACGTATAAAAAGCTAGTTTCACAAGATGTTTGCAGTTGAAGGTATGAGTGGCTACTTATCCTCTCACTCTAAAGTAAATTTCATACATTCATGCAACATGTTTGGAATCATGGTGCTTTTACACTACATGCTGAAGCATGGAACCAAGTATACTGGACCCCAAAGTTCTGTACATTTTTGTGAAATGATCACTCTGTACTGTGCCCAGACGGGATCAAATATGAAATATAAGAGCCGACGGTACCTGTACATGGAAGTGGAGTTGTGAAGTGTTTACAGTGTTTACAGTCGTCAACGCAGTCTCCCGCATTTCTATGTCATCTTCTAAACTATTCAGTGATGTATCGGGATTCTTTTGTGTGGCAGTTCACGTATCACCACACTGAGACCAGAACTGATTCATTTTGCATTTAATTAATGTATGTTTGGATTTGAGCCGGTAAAATTTGAGATACGAGGCGGTTGCTTATATATAGATATATATATAATCAGGATAGTTATTGACGCTAATAGAATACTAGGTACCGTGATAATGCGTATCGTATCGGGTGGCCCCTGGTAATTGCCAATTGCCACTATTAATAATATTAGACATAGCGTGAAAGTTGGCTTTCTTGTACTCTTCTTCTCTTTGCATTTCCAGCTTATAAACCAACAATGTGAAAAGTGGCACCTGCTGTACTGGAGAGTATGAATAGGCAAGGGTACTCATAATGTAATAATAATAATAATGTGAATGCTTGCCAGCAGGGGAGTGGGGAGCATTTTACCATGAGCATGATACAAATCAAAAGCAGTATGAAAAGAGTGAGGAAAGTAGTACAGCAGACAACAGCGTGTAGTGTTACCTAGTTTGTATATACAGATCAGCCAAGATCGTCTGCCTAATCCTAAGTAGATCCTTCTTTTGCCAACAAATCAGGCCTGACCCGTCAAGGCACAGACTCCATTCGACCCCAGAAGGTATGCTGAAGGGGAACTTTTTGTCTCTTTTTGGAACTTTGATGGCTAGACGTCTGGGTCAGGGCAAATTCAAAACTGCATCTTTTGTGAGATCCTGTGAGGTTCCTGTTCTGAAGTGGCCAGGACCTACCATAAGTGATCCAAAGAAGGAAAACCGGTGAAGCAGTAACGGGGTCATGAGTGGCCAAGGTTCGTTGATGATTACTCGATGATGGGCAGGTTGATTGGAGTATATACTAGTGTATTAGCATATGCTAACAGAATAGCTCTACTTTTGAGGTTTACTTTCTAAAAACAGAGATCGATATTATAGATTCACCAAAGTGCTGTGTCTGCTTATTTAACAATGTAAAGCTAATAATGCTGCACTATAACGCGCTCTGCTGAAAGTTAAGACTGTGAAGATTCAGATTTTGTTAGGACATCACAACCAACTTTTACACATCTTTAAACCTCAGACACGAACAGTTGTAAAAGTTGCGGCTCTTAGAAGTTAGATTTAATCAACATAAATCATCATGTGACCTTATTGCCCTGGCTCCACTTAATGCTTAGCATAAAACTTGGTTGTAATTGGTTGAAGTTATAAAATATAGTAGTTAAATGACAATAGTTAATAAAGATGGGGGGAAACAATTCATGATTCTTTTATGTGGCAATTTATATATCACTAAAATCGATTTTTTTAAATAAATTTTCAATTGATCGTTTGCATTTGAGGTGATAAAATGTGCTAGTGCTGTCTTAACTATCCACACATTGAACAGGCAGCACAGGTTCTATGTGGTAGGAGCGAATCCTTTGAAGTTTGTTTAGAATTGTAACATTTGTAAAAAATTCTATTGAATCTGGATATTTATAAAATCATGATACTTATAGAATTGCAATACAAATTGAATCGGTATGAAGTGTTTTTTGTGATACGAAGTGTGAGATCCTTTTGATTGTGTAAAGCTGCTTTGCGACAATGACAATTGTTAAAAGCGCTATACAAATAAAATTGAATTGAATTGAGGTAAACTATTGCACTATGTTCTGTGTCAGGATTGGTATTGTCTTAATTAAATCTAACTTCTTCTGGCATTTTATTTATTTATTTATTTTTACTCATCCTCATATTTTTTGCTTATAACTATCAGTAATGTGTGCTCAGTCTTTCTGGCCCAGTATTTTTCCCTCTGTTTTTGTTCCCAATGTCATATTTCAGTGAACGGCCTGGAGATACACCGTGGAATTATGGTTTATTTTAGCAAACCAGTGGCCAAAGAGCTACTTTTGGATAATGACGGTGTTTAACAGCTGGATGTTGTGATGTAATTGTAATGCAATTTCACGGTCGTGTCGTGCACCAGCAGGGTGATGACACACACTCTTGCACGAGCATAATATACCCAGCTTTCCTCGTGCTAAACTCGTTCCTTCTGTCTGTCTCGTCTCATTACGTGAGCTCCTGGAGAACAGGCAGCGCTCCTAATCCGCTAATGGCTGCATGGACCGATTACGCCTTACACGAAATATAGTGTGATACTCAGAGTAAATGATGACGGCAACATCTATATATACCGTCGTTCCTTGTTTTCCATACAGAAGTAGCAGCTAATGAAATAGAAAATATGTCTAACATGTTGCTAGTTAGTTAGCTGGCTGTTAGGCTTCACATGGTGTGTTTGTATTCAAGCCAAATTCCAAATGAGGGGAATCCTGAATAAGAGCAGCTATGCTTAAACATACCATACTGTTAATGTGATAATGATGTAAACCTATTGCTCACACACTAGGAATTTCCCCTCACAGCTTTTAGCCCTTGCGTCAGATATATTTACTTGGATGTTATTCCTTCAATCTGATTATACATTCTGACTTAACTGATTACATGGATGCTGATGGGGACAAAAATCAATTCAGTTATGAATCACGATTCTTTTGGTGTGGTGATTCACGTATCGCCAAAAAAAAATTTTTTTTAAACGATTTTTACATTTATAAAAGAGATGAGCAAGGACCAGACTTGGCTGGTTTTTAGATCGACTGGCCATGACTGTTAATCGACCAATCAGCCTCAGATATAAACGATCCTGTACCAAGTGCAAGTCACTTTAAAAAGTGAGAATTTTTAAAGGCATTATGCTATCAAAAATCGTGCACGTTGAAAACCTCCAATCTGCCTTTTTCTCCAAATTCTGTGAGTGAACAATCTCAAACCCACTCATTACACATGCTTACACTAGCCTCAAAACACCCCGAGCACTAATTAGGTGAAAAAGATTTGTGCGCTCACTGTGAAGTTGAGTTTTGAGACTTTGGAGGCATTTGAAGAATGTAAAACATCTTCATCTTTTTATAATCCCGCAGGTGGTTCACTCTGAACTATTTACACACTTTCATACCGTTCTTTTGCTAAGTTTCTTTAGAAATAAGAATTATGGTGGATGACAGAAATATATGCTACTCAGTAAAATATATTTTTTGCTGAATTAAATTTTAAGTTAAATGTTAAATTCTAGTATTTGAAGTAATTTAGTATTGTTTAAATGCTACGCTTGATTTTTCATTGAGAAAACTAATGGTATAAGGAATGGACTACATTGAATTAAACAATAAAGTTCAAACAAAATCAGAGGAAAATGTAATATCGAATAAGGAAATTTATAAAATCCTGATACTTATAGAATGGCAATTTTAATATTGTATTGGGTGGTGACTGGCAATTATACTTTTCTGACACCCATGACAAGTATTTTTCTATACCTTTGCAGTTAGGTTATGATTCCTATCTTTTCAATAAGCCCCACCTTCTGCATTATGATTGGCTGCAAGAATTCTGTCTTATCTATGATTGGTTTAGATGAGGCACAAAAATCTAAATCACAGTATGAACCTGTGCAGTTATTTAATCACAGAAGGCTTTGATTTATTACAGGTATTATACACAGAATCAGGAATTTGTGTAGAGTTTGTCATTAATTTCAGTATTTGTTCATTTTGAAAAATAATTTCAAGGTGATAATCTCATTAAGAGAACATTTGCCAAAATTTTATAATCACCTTGCAATTATATAAGAAAAAATTGCAGTTTAATTTGCAATATGTGTTAAAATAATATAGCATAATTATTATAAAATTATTTTATATATTTTTTTTAGCAAATTGTGCAGCTCTAGTTATATGCTTTGGTACACATGAAACATGAGCCAATCAGTACCTTAGAGTTGTTAGAGTCTCCGATCAGCTTTTACTGCTCAGCAATGGAAGCCAAACATCTGCAACATCACCCAAAGTTACCCCGACATGGGGGAAATTATGTGCAGACAGAATTGATTTATTCCAACAAGAGACACACGACCAGATCAAGTATTTACATGGCTAATATTTACCTATTGAAAGACTTATCTAAGGTTTACGCACTTCCACTTTGATTCCGAGTGAACATTTGTTTCAGTCAGCCAGATTTTTACTCGTATGTTAGTGAAATATTAGGGTTCATGTTAAGAGACGAGGGTAAGTGGTATAAGGAAGAGAGAGAAAGAAAGTGAGCGAGTGAGAAACAAGTGTAACTTGCAGAATTGCTACTTCTGCACCAAACTGAAACTATAAAAAAAAGCATGTGTGTGAGAGAGGGTGTGTGTGTTTGTTGTATCCTGAGGCAAGAGGAAGTACAGTGTGATTCTACATTCATAGCTGTCGAAGTCTACCTATCTATTTATCTATCTATCTATCTATCTATTAGTTTAAAAAGGTGCAATGGATTTTTTTTCATATGTTTTAAAAAAATCAGATAATGTGATTTATACTAGTATACGTAAAATGCTTTGGCGGATTTATTATTTTGTGATATTGTAATTTTACAAGTGTTCTGTTTTTCAGAATGGTACACTGAGGTCTTGTAGCTGGATGTACTTCAGCAAAAAATTTTGTTTCAGTCTAAATGTGTCTGTCTCAGCCCTGCATAATGGCTCATGCCTGTCAACAACAGTTTTACACACAAACATTATAAAAGCAAGTGATAACAGTGTTTTCCCCAAGCATTAACTAGGCCAGGTGACCCACCCAGTAATAATCACATGCTGTCTGTCATGCAGAAACCAAAAGAGTTTTTCGAACAGTAGTGCCTCCAGCCGTGCGTTTTAGCGGCTGGCTAATCTCAGTGTCAGACTCTCCACCCACTGCTGCTATCTCTTACACTCTTCAGGTTACAGTCTGAGCAGCTTTTAACATTTCCCTACACTAGTTTCTAATGGGAGAGCAGATATATGAAATTCACAGCATTTAGGTGTGAAGCAGTTGTGGTCGGGCATGTTACTTCTTCCTGTAAAAGTTGGCGGTCTGCATGTTCAGTGACAAAAAAATTGACACTCATACGAGGGCGAATTAAAAATTATCCGCACTCTGGCTGTAGAATTAATTTTAATTCACTTTTAGAAAAGACAAATACATAATTTTTCGACATAATCTCCTTGCTTTACAATGCACTTTGTACATCTGTCATCAAGCTTTCGTATTAACTTATTAAAAATTAAAAGTTTTAGGCCGAGTCATGAATGCACTGCTGTATTCACTTTTTCATCAGAAGTGAATCTTTGTCCTCGTGCGGCTGCTTTCATAGGGTCAAACGGGTGAAAGTCCAATGGAGTGAGATTAGGACTATATGAAGAATGCTTTAACACCTCAAAACGAAGTTTTGTCAACGAGTGACAGTGTGGGCAGAAGTGTGCGGACATGTCTTGTCATTCAAGATCACAACACCGCCAGAAAGCAGTCCTCTGCGTTTAATCCGAAGTTTAGGCTTCAGCTCTGTAAAAAGCATCTCACTGTAAGGAGCACTGTTAATTGTTGAACATTTTTTCCTGATAATGTTCCAATACTGGCCCTTGAGAATCCCAGAAAACTGATATTTCTTTGCAAATATCCGAACGCTTCTTTTTATACTCTTCCATGAGTTGTTTCTGCACCAGGTACACCCATAGACCACAAAAAAATAATAATCATTGCACTGCCGTGCATATGGAAATGGTTTGTAGCGAGGTCAGGACTGTACAGGGGATGTGGCAATAACTTCCACCCGAGTTCCTGTAACGTGCAAGTGGTGTTGGTGAGTGATTGTGTGTACAGTTACCATGGACAGATGCATCTCTTCTGCAAATTGGCAAGTTCGCTCGATGTTCATGAGAACGCCTGCAATGGGCTCTGAGCCACTATCACTCACATACATACTTATTTAAAACATTCACATCATTAAAGTATAAATTACTGCGGCTAAGAGTCTCATCACCGTACCAGGATGTACTTGAAGACTTTTGTAAATGTCAATCGGTTTTATGCAATCATACATGTGAAATTGCGTCGCAAGTCCCAGGTTGATCTGAACGCCCCTCGTCATTCAGATATTTTCACTTTTTCTTCTTTCCAGTGTTAAACAGTTATCGCTACAGTTATTTTACAGATTTTGTGAATGGTAGCGCTGTAGTAACACTTTGCTATGGGGGAACAGCAACATTTGAATTTTTAAAAATGTTATGTAATTCTACACATTGTCTATGATTGCCTGAATGAAATCAATTTTTATAAATAGATGAGGGTGTGTTTACATTTTAGATGGCTTCACACTACTAATTACACATCTGGCCTACACAAACACAGATATCACGATGGCTAGCAGGCTAGCAGGAGAGACGAACAGACAGACAACATGCTGAAATTTAAGATAGGACATGAGCAGTGTGTTTAGCATGAAGTTAACTGTCATACTACTGTACCGTTGTGTAACACCTGCACATCGAGAGAGGAAATGAAAGATTATTGTTGTAGTACACACACTCATTTACACATTATTTGCCTAAATTTCTTGAAAGTGGCGAATCTCTGAAGCATATTTGGCTTATAACGTGGCTTAAAGAAAGCTAGCAGGTGCTAATGCTAGCAGACGTTTTCGTGTTCAAAGGGAGTTTTTGTCGAGTCATGCTTCAAGTTCTAAGCATTACCGTTATCAGTAAACACTCATCTTTTTTTGTCGTACACTCATCTTTTTTGACTTCCAGGATCTGTAAACAAAAGAACAAACCCCACAGCTACTCGCTGATTGTAACACAAAGGCTTTGCATATGCTTTCCTTCCTTATCGGTAAATCTATGGAAATAGCGACTTGAATGGAAGCTAACTGAATGGAAGTGCCCAAGCTTTTTTTTTTTTTTTTTGCGTTGATACCAAGGTCAGGTTCCCGTCAGTAGAATTAGCTAATACTATTAGCCATCACGTTCAATGTTTAACCAAATTCAGGTCCATTGCCAGGTATATGGCCTTGTCTTTGTTTAAGCAAACCAGTGGAATTTGAGCAAAATCATTCATTCTGTTTTCATCAATCCGTTTCTTTAACTGTGTAAGCATTTACAACGTTGCGTAAACACACACCCCTTATAATTGCAATTATATGCCACTTAAAAACAGTTTCACAGATAATCTTGAAGTAGGCTAAATATGCACATATACCAGTAGTGATCAGTATCTCAGTTATCAGTTACTTACAAATAGAGAATGAAATCACCGTATACCTACCTGATACGATGATATCACGAAACCTAGCTGCCGATTCGATTCGTATTGCAATTCTGTAAGTATCGCAAATTTTAAAATATCCTGATTTGATATTGTCTTTTCTTTTTTTTTCTTTTAGATTTTGTTACAATTCTAAACAAATTATTTGCTTAAGATGCTGTAAGGATAGTTTAGATTGCACTACCTCTAGGATCATAGAGGAATTGCGAAATTTCACCACCTCAAATGCAAACATATAAGAATAAAAAAAAAAAAAATAGATTTTTGAGTCAGTGTGGCTTGATAGATTCATAGATTTCATATTTTGATATTAAATCTATGAATGAAGGAACCATTTCGAACTTTAACTTCTATTCACCAAAAAAGTTGTGATTTATCCAGAGTAGGTCTAATACATAAAGATGTCATTTACTATGTATATTCTGATATTAATTACAGTAGATATTGTTGTGAAGTGTGTTGCGTGTGAATTACGTCAGTAGCGAGTGCTGATAGTCAAGCGGAAATGCACTTGTTTGGTTTGTCTGCAGAAGCTTGAGAACACTGACTTACAGAGTAATAGTAATGAAAATCTGTCATTTATTTTTATGTCTGTACGTGCATAAACAGACTGCTTCCAACTTTCAGACAAGAACTCCTGTTGAGCAATTCCCAGGCTCCGACACCAACCAACAATCAGTGTAATAAATACTTATGCTGCTGTTTTGTCGTTTTGAGGTCGGAGCGCGCCGGGGTGTTTTCTTTTGAGATGCTCTTGCATGGTGGTTGTGCTGCTGTGGTGAGCTGTTTGACTTGTACACAGCTCATAGAGCACTGTTTTATTATGTCTCTGTTTAAAGCTTTAACACATGTCTAAGGGTCAAAATTTGTGGCGGGGCTGTTTTTTATTTTTTTTATTTTTTAATAATACAAGAGGTCCGGTCAAATGATTTATTAATTTCTGATATGACAAGGCAGGGGAATTCCATGAATGGGGATATCCTGGCACAACCTCACTCAGACTCACTACATTGTATAAACCTTAACTGTTCAATTACAGGAAGTCAACATTCCATTCATTCAGTTCGCGCTAGCTCTACTACAGGCAGCAATGTTGAAACATTTGACTTTTGTCAAGTCAGCAAATGAATTAGGGAGAACTTTGTACGAAATTAATGAGGAAACAACCTTTAAATCAGCTTTGCTAGAAAGTGTTTGTTGCTTGACAGAGTTTGACTCTAAACCCTGTACAAACAATATTTTGTGGAGCTCAGATTGAAAAAACTATATCGTTCAAAGTATATATTGCTATTAAAGTTAAGCAAATATAAGAGTAAATCCTGTATGGAAAAAAAATAGGTTTGGGGGAGCAGGGTGCTGCACATTTCTGACGTCTAAGTAGAGAACACAAGAGCTGAGCACAGCTAGACAATACAATGTCTATAATCTTATATTAGGTCACTTCAGGGGGAAAATCTAATTGATTCTAACAGGTTAATTGATTCTAAATCTAAAATCTAACGGGTCCCTTTTAAGCGCACTGAGATGAGACAAAAAACGAATAATTTTGTAGATACTTTAACATCAATCCTTGACTCATGAATAGATTGTTTCTTGCTCTATCTTCGAAACAAGACAGAATTTCTCACACTGCTTAAAAGTGTTGCCTAATCAGGTGGCCTCCTGCAAGATAATATTATTATATCTGTTGAACGTTGCAGCAACCTCCGGATTATCTGCACATACCTACAGGCTTATTGCTGATAATGGAGGATTTAGAGCTCTTTAGATGCTTTGAGAGCAATAGAAGTCATCACATCCATGATCCTGCTACTGCTCACTGCTTCTGCTTCTTTTTTTTTTTATCCAGCAACTAATTTTGGCAGCAGAGAGAGATATGATTTAAACCTCCCTTTTTTTTTGCTAATTACTTTCAGAACGTAATTAAAAAGGCGTACTTCATGTTACCATCTAATAAGCCGGAGCCGACTCCCCAGTGGACGAACAGGCCCTGAAGACGTGCAGGACACGATTAAATCCGTAACCAGCTTCGGCATGATTATCAGCGTTATTTTTATCCCACCCCCCCCCCCCCCCCCCTCGTTCCTCTGCGAAGACTTTTCCTTTTTTCTTTTTTTTTCTTTCCCTCCCACTTAATGACGAGCTCATTCTCTCTCATAATTGTTTTGGGATGAGTGCCTGTACTGAGTGCAGGGGCTTTAGTATTGTCGCTTACACTTTATTGACAGCCTTTGTATTTTCTCCCCCCCCCCCCTTTTTTTTTTGTTTTAGGCTGTTGTTTTTATTTAATTTGCTGTTAATGAATATATTACATTAGGAAAGTGTGGGTATTAAGTCATCATATTTCAATAAATTTTGCAGTCTGATAGGCATAACTTAAGCTAGGGGTGTGTTCCCACTGCTTGAATTTTTTTACAGGAAAATTGAATGATATAGTTGGTAGAGATGGGGGAAGAATTGATTCAATGATGTGTCGTAATTCTTTTGTGTAATAATTCACATTGCATAGCATGACATGCATGACGTGATAAAATGTTCCTGTTTCTCTATAACCCTACAGGTGGCAACTTTTCACACAATGGCAGGCAGCATTGCGTCACATGTGGAAGGAGCGAATTCTTTGCCAAGTTTGTTTAGAATTGTCACAAAATCTGAAAAAATTATGTATATACTGTGGAATCAAGACATTGTGACAAAATTGTGATACTTACAGAATTGCAATACAAATCAATAGGTATCGTAATAATGTAATTACCCTAATTGTTGGCATATGTGAGTGCAGAATTGAACTGTGGCTACCAGAGACGGCCTGGTGGTGTAGTGGTTTGTGGGTCTGATTCCTGCCTCTGGTCTGTGTCCGTAGAGTTTGTATGTTCTCACCGTGCTTGGTGGGTTTCCTCCGTGTACTCGGTTTCCTCCCACAGGCCAAAGACATGTAGGGTAGGTTAATCAGCGTTTTCAGATTGTCTATAGTGTATGAGTGAAAGTGTACTTGTGTGCCATGTGATAGACTGGCACCCTGTCAAGGGTGTATCCCGCCTCATGCCCCGAGCCCCTTGGGATAGGCTTCAGACCTTTCATGATCCTTCAACATAAAGTTTAATGGATTACACTATTACAACAATATAAAAGTATAAAGCTTCCTCATGGATAAAACAGGACTTCTGGCATTATTACATGTATTTCCTGTTTTCCTAATTGAAGTGGGTGCATGAAGGGGTTTTATCAGATTTGTCAGATTATCACTGGGTTATTAGCTGCTGTGTAAACCAAACTTAAGAGCCATTGATAAAAATTCATGAACGGTTTGTAGTTTATTTCTGTTTTGCTAATCGATATTTCAGAGAAATTCCGTGGGTCGTAAACCATGCCACATTGAGCCGATCACATGTCAGTTGTGTAATTATGCCGTGATTTCCATAGGAATTTCATTTCATAGCCACAAATAAATGAGGGCACGCTTTACTGCGTACAGTCTGAGTTTCATGTCCTCAATATTCAGGAATGAGAACTGACAAAATTATTTTTCGGTGATATAGAATATGAGACACATTTCTTTAGGCAACCAGTTTTTCCCCTAACACACACACACACACACACATTTCTCTCTCTCTTCTATCCTCACTTCCATTAAAGAATTTGTTTGAATAATCACCTGATGACATATAGCTGCTCGCACATGTCAGGGTACGAACGCAAATACTCTGAATATGTCCAGCTTTCAGAAAATCTTTACCAGTTACATGAGTGTTTTAAGGCACACACATGCACTCAATACTCCATCCCTTCCCCCTTTCACTAGAGAATTCCGCTCTCAAGCCGATGACATAAACCAGTAGCAGATCTATATAATTACCACGTTCCCACTGACTTCAGGTGCTTCCTGATGGATGAAGTCCAGATTCTCTCTCTCTCGCGCGCGCGCTCTCTCTCTCTCTCGTTCTTCATCAAGGCAGAGCATCTCTGACTCCAGATCAGTCCCGGGAACAGCTCGGTGTCTTTAAATAGCTTATACTGCACTCTGTCTAACTGGTCTGGGAAAGCTCAGCTGTCTCACTGATACACACTGATATCACACAGCTCTCAGGGGAGAAACATCCCCGGGCTGCCTGGTGTCGGAATATCGCTTTCATAGAAGTCAAGTCAATATCGCATGAATATATCATGATATACAATATGCTAAAGATAATTAGTTGAATACAGTCCTGTACATACAGTATATTGCATACATCATATCACATATAAGTATATCACATTATTCTGATAATAGCTATGTTTACATGCGCAGTATTTCTTTAATCTGATTGAAACCGTTCTAATTAGTGATTAAACTTAAGTGTTTACAGGGACGCTGATCCGATAAGAGGCGTTTACATGCACAAAGCATTTAATCACGGTATAACCTTCATGACATGTGCACATAGTGGTTCTGCCCGCTGTGAAGTGAAGTGCTTAATTTGCCTGAAATATAACAGAAAATGAAGAAGAATTTTCCAATTTTCATATTGGAAAATTTTTCCATCTTTTCCGATAAATCCTGCCTTTCGTTACAATAATAAAGTCTCATCTATGATTGGTTAGATGCGTTATTCTGTATGAAATGGTGAGCCTATCAGTACCCCTTCGTCCTCAAGAGACCCAATGTATGAGAGTAAACACAGGTGGGAAAGAGAATTGTTCTCATGCAGCAATTTCCCCCTGTATTGTTACACTCAAGTAAAACAAACGTGTGGAGAAGGAATATATTTATTCCAAAAAGAGATGGATACTATTCACCTGTTGAATGGATTATCAAAGGTGTACATCCCCACTCTCATTCTGATCAAAAATTCAGTATGTTATGATTGAGGTGTTCTAATTCCTATTTCTGTCCAGATTGCGCTATTATCTTTATTATTAGTGGCATATTGCAGTCCATTTAAACACGCCTAATGTTAAAAAAATATTTAATTTAGTATTTAAAGTGGCAGGTTTTTGGGATCAGTTTTTTTTTTTTCATCAAGGACACGTTATAAACTCATTCGAAAGTGCTTCATGTATTAAAGTGTATCGAATGAAGACTTGGAGAAGTTAACAATAAGCTTACTATAAGAACCCAATACAAAACATTTATATTGATTGATCTAATATTCTTTTACAATTTCAGTATATTATACACTCTCTGACAAGTGTTTACAATTTATCCATTGCCCAGACAAAAAAAGTCACACACACTAATATTTCTGGAATCATTGCAGTAAGCTTATGCAATGTCACAAAAGCTGCATTCTGTCCATAGTTGCATAAATTTCTCCCCAAGATCTTGTACTTATAAGGGAGAATCGGACCAATGTGTAAAGCCTTTGCAAGCACATCCCAAAGATTCTCAATTGGGTTAAAGTGGTGGCCAATCCATGTGTGGAAATTATGTGTCATGCTCCCTGAACCTCTCTTTCACAATTTAAGCTGATGTATCTTGACATCAACATCTTGGAATATGCCCATTCCATCAGGGAAGAAAAAAAATCAATTGATGGAAAAACCTGATCATTCACTAGTATCTCCATATCATAACACTGCCTCCACAGGCTTGTACAGTAGGCACTAGGCATGATGGATGCATCACCTAATCCACCTCTCTTCTTACCCTGATGCACATGGAACAGGTTAAATCTAGACTTATCGGGTAACAAGACCTTTTTCCAATGCTCCGTAGTCCATTTTTCACTCTCCCTAGCAAATTGAAGCCTCTTTTTTTACCCCAATTAGTCAATTAATTGTTTTTAAGGCTACACAGCTGTTTAGTCCCAATCCCGTGAGTTGTCTTCAAATAGCTATGAGTTCTACTTTTATTTTATTTATTTATTTATTTATTATTATTATTTTTTAACGATTTGATCTCACTAAGCGTTGAAGTCTCCCATCATGCTCATTCGGGATGTTTTTCCAACCGTGTTTCGTTTTCGGAGATAATGGTTCGCTACTATCCTTCTAGGTTTTAATAGTTCATTTTTCAGTTATTAACCCAATTTTAGTAGTTTCAAAAAATCCTTGTGTTCTTTTCTTGATACGGGACAATAATTTGACTCTTTTGAAACAGACTCCTCACGTCTTTGTCATGACCATAGGATATGTCTTCTGACATGGGTGTTTAGGAAATGTGAAGCTACTCACTGCATCAGTTAGGGATAAAAAAAAAAACAAATTGTCAGTTGAAACATGTTGATTACTACAGTAATTATCCAGACTGGAAGACTTTTAACTATTTGCTTAGTTAAATGTTTTTTTGGCCAGGCAGTTCAAATGAAATTACAAATTTTACATATGTTTTAACATTAAAAGGTTCCAATATTAAGTTTATATATATTTATTTCTCTTTTTTTTCTCTTACACAGATATTGAAGCTGATGATGCTTATAAATTCTCCCCGCTACAGGAATGGCTTGAGTGTGTGTGTGGATTAAAACTGAGGTAAGCTGAAACACACTTGCTCTATGTACTCTGTATAACAGCATACTGATATATATGTACTGTTATATATACATAGGCCAATCAGGAATTCTTAATATCATTAACATTTTGTTTATACTAGTCTGGAGACAGACCACATGCTGCGCTTGTCTCTTAATATGTCCCCTGAAAATTTCCAAGGTCCTTCTTAATGTTGAGTTAGTGAGCTACATTAATGATGTCATGTTTATGATTAGCTACACTATTGAAGACTTTTTTAAACTAGCTTGTTTATTTACAAATATTTTTAAACATTTTTTAATTTACTTACATTTTTAAGTGTTACAAGTATCAGTCAAAGAAAAAAAAAGATGGGAAGAAAATGAAATGTAGCTAGCAGTCATAGCTAGCTAGCTAAACTTTAACAAGCTGTTTAGTGTTACAAGTAGTTGTTTTTTTTTTTGTTTCTCTTGTTTCTCTAGCTAACAAAATTCGATACATGTATTCTTATGTAGTTTTAACACGTTTCTGTGGCGCCTAGTATGATTTTAAAATTGTTTTGGATGGCTTGGAAAAGTCTACCTAAATAACTAGCTCAGTTGTTAAAATCACTGGGGTACTTTAAACAGTATTTGTACATGCTTATAGCACATCGATAAGACTCAGATTAGAAAAGTCTGAGGTAAAAAAATGTAAAGAGTATCTAAATAGCTAGCTATTTAACTGCTATAGATTGTTTTCTTAATGTTTCTCTCAGGTAGCCATACTTCTTGCTTGAGCTAATGTGGGCTGTGAGTATGTGTATGTGTTTTTGACAGCTTGTTGGGTAAAACCATTCCGTCTTAAAATAAGCGATGAATGAAAGTGAGAGCTGGTGCGGTTTCTGTGGAGATGTGACGCCGTTTCCTGTCAAACCGGGCTCGTGCAGCGAAAGAGGAACTCTTTCTTGTTTACATCTCGGTGTTCACACTCACATTGCGTTTGCGGTTTGCGTCTTTTATCAGTTAGCAACAAGAAGCGCTTTCCTATCTGCGGCCTCCAGGCCTCCTGGTTGCACTTTTGCCATTGAGGACAGGCTATGTGTGTGTGTACTGTATGTGTGTGTGCACACAACCTGCTCTGCCTTTTTCTGCCTTCGCTCTCATGGGTCACATGACTGAAGAACCTCTCACATAGTGTTGCCAGGTCAGCTGTTTTCCCTCAGAACTGGGTTACTGGTTTCTTTAGAATTGTTGTTTTTTTGTTTTCATATTTCTGTCGGTATAGCATTGTGCAGTTAATAAACATTTTATTGAATCTTTATATCTTTATATTCCAACTTCTATTTATGGCAAAATCTATAACAATACAAGAAATAAATGGTTATGGAAGTATGAATAAAGCAAATGTATATTTTTTACACTGATTTTAGATCATAGCCAATTTGATGTAGGACTTCTGAAAACGGTTAAAAGGGGAACGTTGTGAGTTTTGGGATGGGGCGGTGATTTTGGGATGACTCTGATTGGCCATATGTTTGTCTTGAGGATTTGGCAACCCTGGCCTCTTGTTCTAAGGCTGGTGTAAGAAGCCGGAGGAATTTTCACGCGCTGGCTGTGCACTACATGTATGAGTGTGTGTGGGCTTGCATTAACCGTTTGTGAGGACATTTGGTCCTTTTGGTGCTCAAAAAATAAAGAGTTTTTACCCCTCCAAAAATGTTGCTTTTATCTAAAAAAACAATAAATCAAAACCTTTATGTTTGTTTACCAAGTAAGGCGTAATAGGTGTATAGCTCTCTCTCTCTCTCTCTCTCTCTCTCTCTCAGTTTGTGTGTGTTTGTGTGTGTGTGTGTGTGTGTGTGTTAGATGGGGGAGGAGCAGACTGGGTTGCTCACATGAGATTTGCATGGCCAGTTTGTCAGCTGTCATTAGGAGCAGATGACTTATAGGATAAGCTCCTCGTCTTTCTCTTCCTCTCTCCCCCCCCTCTTTCTCTTTCTGTTTCTTCCTGTAAAATGGCCTCCACTCATCCACCTTGCCTTCAAATTCAAGTGACACTACAGCTCTAGGTTGTGGAATAGATTAAAAAAAAGAAGAAGTGTGTGTTTACTTTCTACAATCTCAGACTTCCATACCTTGCAGCAATAAGAAAGCATAGCATGATGTGAAAAATCCATGGTAGCCTCTGGATGCTTTTTTGTTGAAGTGTGTGAATTGGGACACGACCATAGCGGTAGCCAGGGGCCTGTCGTCATGGTAACTTGGTATGCATTGTTAGGGCTGCTAAACATACTGTATAACTTTCTACCTTAATAAATCATCGTATTAAACAGTACGCTTTTTTCATTGTTTTCAGTTTGCACCGTTCCCTGGCCGTCAGCATTCTTTATTTTTGGCATTCATTAGTTATCAACACTCCCTAGGTTTCACATTTAATAGTTTTCTGTTATTTTCCTTTTCGTTTAGATTTTAGTAGAGATGGTATACCATTTCTTTTTCTAATGTCAATACTGAAGCCGTGATTATGATACCAAGTGTGAATCGCATATTGTTTTTTTTTTTTAAGTCGTATGTATTATTTTGTTTTATTAAGTGTTTACGGTTATGCTTTCACATAAAAAAATCACTTATCATTATAATACAATTATACATTTTTACAAAATAAAAGAATCGGGGAGGAATTGGACACGACTAAATTAGGGAGAAAATCTGGAAAAAATCCAAAAAAAAATAAATAAATTAAAAAAATAAAAAAATCACGCTACCTGCCTAATTTTATTGATTTTTCCAAAAAAAAAAAAAAGCCAAGGACAACACACATGCGTTCCTTCCTACTTTTTCAGTTATGAAGATATAGGTCAGAGGATGAGATTGGCTTCTGCAATGTGCACCTGGCGATCTACTTCTGTGTTCGAGTATGATTGGCTTCCATATCTGATTTGATCCGTGCCCTCTTCAAGCGGATTTGGGCATGGTTCCCAATTGTGGAACGGTTGTGTTCTCACTCATCAAAATGAACCAGACTTTGGTGTGAAGTGTACCCAGAAACGATCCCGTGGCCCTAATGTGAAAACGCCTTCGTGAACACGTTGTACACTTTGTTGAGGCTACTAACTGTTGACTGGTGGAGGCTTTGGTGCAAACGTTGGTGTTTGCTCAGGAAATTTGTGCCCCCAACTACTGGCTATGTCGTAATTCACTGATTCCATTTGAAGGAGTATGTTGGAAACACTTGCATGCACCCTAATATCCCACTAATAATCGTAATAGTTCAATTGGAATAAAACTGCATCATATAGACACTTCATTCGCCCCAACCCGAATGAATTATCGATTATATTTAGATATTCCTTATTAAAACAATAAGAATAATAACACTTCTTTGAACCCTCACAGCAGCATCCTACTCTCAGCAACACAAAGGACCTCTGACAGAGGTAACACAATTGCTTATAGGCATCATGGATTGCAAAACGGGTGTCCTGATCTCATAAAAGTCCTCGCTTTTCTTTTTTGCGAAAGGAAAATAGTCTAAAGCTAGGAAAGACTACAAGACATCTCCCTGATCCAATGACCTGAAGTAGGTCCTTGAATGTCCTTCCATTTTAAGGCAATAACATACTTGGTTTACAACAAGCAGAAATTAATCAACTTTTTCTTCCTTCTATTTCTCTCTCTCTCAAAAAAAAAAACATTGGCATCTACAGGAACAGCACATTCTGCGCGACTTAAAATTAACTGAAAGATTTCTTTCCAAAATTTCTGTATTTTCTCACACTCCCACATACAATGAAACAGTGTACCTACTTCACTATTATATTTAATGCAGTTATCTGGAATTACTGGAGTTAAACTCATGCAGTTTTTCAGGAGTAATATACATTCATAGCAGCCGTTAGCCATTAACCTGTTCTTAACAGCCTGAACCAAGTGTTACTAGTTGATGACATCATGACAAGATGATGATCTCTTTCCTCAGGCGTCTGCTGAGATTTCTGTTTTCTGATCATATTTCTATCCAGATAGATAAGAAAGAGAGTTTTCCTTAGAACCCGTAAGGAGTATATCATACAACTTTGATAAATGACCTTGTACCATGTAAATGGTTCATGGTGAAACAATAGAGGAAACGGAGGTTTAGAAGATGACTTAATCTAGTTTAAACATACTTATAAAAATGTTTCATAGAGAGGTTGTATTTGTCAGCCAGTTGTTCAAAAGACATGAAAATACCCTCACTGTATAGATCGTTTATTTTATTAAGTCATTTATTTGACCAAAGTTTAAATCTCATGTCGGCTCTCCTTTGGGTTAAAATCATTGTTAACCAAAATTGGTGAGAAATAAGAAAGTTTATGGACGTTTTCAAATTAGGACTCTGGGATAGTTTCCAAGATCACTTGACACAAGGGTCCCTTATAGGCCACTCAATGAAATACTTGGAAACGCAAAAGTTCAGAATTTCAAGATTTTCAAGATTTAATTTACTTATTATTAAACACTTATTATGGATGGATAGACAGTAGACATGGGGAAAAGATCAATTCAGTGATGTATCAAAATTCTTTTGGATTTTTCTCAGATTTTCTCCCTAATTTAGTCATGTCCAATTCCTCCCCGTCACTAGGGGGCTCCCACGTTAACCTACTACTACCACTCAGTCGGAAGGGCTGAAGACTATCACGTGTTTCCTCCGAACCACGTGACGCCAGCCGACTGCATCTTTTCGAACAGCTCGCTCACGGAGGTGGAGTAACACACTCGGAGGACAGCACTATCTGCTCCTTCCGCTTGCGTGAGGTCACAGACACCCCTGATTGGCTGTAGAGCCGAGATTAATGTGGGAGCACTAAGCACTCTCATCCCACCCCTCTGAGAGAGCTCGGCCAATCAACTCTCTTTATTCAGTATCAGCACCTGGATGACAGAGCAATTTACCACTGCGCCACTTGGAGGCCCCAATAAATGTATTATTTGGAAACTTCCAAAAATTAATATAGAATTTGGATATTATTCTGGACATTATGATACTAACAGAATGGTAATACAAATTGAATCGGCACCTAGGTGTCATGATGATATCGTATCAGATGGTTCCTGATGATTTCCATCCCTAATTCAGGGCAGACAGAATCACATTGCACATGTCAAAAAATGTAAAAAATTATGTTAGGTTCAAATACTTTGGCCATGTAAACACGTCTTATCAGATCAGCACCCTTGTAAACAGTTAAGTTGGAATCTCAAATCGGAATGATTTTAGTAATATAAAAAAAAATGTTGTCCATGTAAACACAGCTGATTTTAAGATAATCTTTTTTTCTAAACAGTAATATCTAAGAAGGCGTAATGATTCAAATGAGCAGTTGGTCTTGTGGAGGAACCTGAGTTTGCTGGTCACTTCAGTGGATAACCGACTATAAACATCGCACATGTCAGATGTTTGCCTGCTGATGAATCACACACTTGGTGTTGGACAAACTTGAAAGGCGACATAAGGAATTTTAATGCAAGCTGTATTCATCATCGTTAATTGGTTCAAGCGTCAGATGTGTGAGCCAGCAGCTAAACGACACGAATCATTAATCAGTTTTCTTATGAAAGACTTGCCTGCATTAAGATATTGTTTTTTTCCCCCCTTTTTGAAAATCAGATGCAGTTTAACTAAATTAGCCTTATAACTCAAGTACAACTTGAAAGACTCTTGATGATTTCTCAAGATGGAATAAAGCACTGCTGAGGAGAAGAGAATGAATCTCTTGAGGCTATACCAGGGGTCTTTTATTTATCGAACAAATATGCTTATTTGCGTAACGACACGCCCCTACATTACTGTGTACGGTAAGCAGCTAATTTCTACAAAGAACAATAGCTTGCTCATGACGCTTATTGCTTGATGTCTAAAACGATTAACTTCACACACAGTGGATTGGATCCTAAAAAGATACTAAAAGGCGAATACAGGCTTCAGTTAGCAACATCAGCCTCACAGTGTGCAACAAGCAAACTTAACGAACAGTAACTTAAAGTAAAAGTAATGCTTACTTAGGATCCACACCCGTGTCTTAGTATTTTCTGCAAAACCAGCGGATTTGTCACAAGAAATGTTTAACACACACACAAATATTAGGAAAGACCATGGAATTTGACCCCAGTTTCCTAATTGGGATATGCGAAGAAGAAATTTCGCTGTGCTGTAAAAAGTACATGTGACAAATAATTGAATATTCTATTCTATTCTAAAAGTTTGGGCACCCCTTGATAAATAACAGATTTTGGTGATTTTTTTTACTTGAAAAGATTTTAACTCAGTCTCCTTTGGAAATGGAAAAAATACACAATATTTTCAGCAAACATTGATGCATAGTTACTTCTTATGCCATGAACTGAACAAAAATAAAAAATAAAAATTACAGTTTAAAGGACTAATGACAGCTGTTGCTATGCATCAGATCTAACGAGCTGAAACCCTGTAAAAAAAATCTGAGACTCTGAGGGTGCTCAAACTTTTGCATAGTGCCAAAATCATGTTTTTATTTTTTATTTTTGTTCAATTTATGGCATAAGAAGTAACTATGCATCAATGTTTGCTAAAAAATATTGTGCATTTTTTCCATTTCTGCATTTCAATCAAAAAAATCACCAAAATCTGTTATTTATCAAGGAGTGCCCAAACTTTTGCATAAGACTCTATCTATCTATCTATCTATCTATCTATCTATCTATCTATCTATCTATCTGCCTGTTTATAAAGAAAGGATCAAAGAGGTTTTTGTCCTTTGCCAGGTTGACAACCAACACAAAAGGTCAGAAAGTTCAAATTGATCGAGCCAGCACGTTCGAGAGGTGTTGGCCAAATAGCTTAAAATGATGCGTCTCGGTCACCTGGGTGTGATCACTGACTTCCAGGAATTAAAAATGCTCCATCGAAACATTTAAACAACATCCAAGCTCAGGTTAAAGCTTATGTAGTTAGTGAGTAAGCATCTGATAGGTTGATGTCGAGTTGTTCTGTAAGTGTAATTATATTTGATGGGTTTCTAAAGGTGCAGTGTGTCTTCAATGAATGGAAGGAAGCAGAGCTCTCCCTCTCTCTCTCTCTCTCTCTCTCTCTCTCTCTCTCTGTGTCTTTCTTTTTATCTGTGTATGTGGTTGTTGTTTTCTTATTTTTTTTTAAATGTGTGTATGATCAAGTGTTTTCCCAGTGGCCCTCTGAAGTGGTCCTTCATGTTAAAGATTTATGAACACGATCAGCTTTCCGGAAACGGATCGTTTCAGAGTCAGTTTAGAGCGATGGAGCGATGGCAGAGTGCGCTTACGAGTGGAGTTTTATTTTCCTTTTTTTGTCTCGCTTTTTTTTTTTTCATTATTCGCACTTTGTCTCTCAGAATGAGTCTCTTGTTTCTCTTTCACTCAAGTGCTCTCTGTTACTAAGTCGGTCTTATTCTCGCCGTCTCCGGATTTCTCTCTCTCTCTCTTTCTCTCTCTCTGATTTCAGGCCTGTGATTTAGGATGAACTGATGCCTACTTCCTCTCTTCCTTGCTTCCCTCTCTCCTCTCTCATTGCATTGCAGACTGTTGTTTTTTGACACTCCCCTTCATTTTTTGATCCTCCTCCTTCTTGCTATTTCTTTGTTTTTGACTCTTCCTGCTTATTTCTCTCTCTCTCTCTCTCTCTCTGTCTCCCCTCCTCGACTTTCTGTCTCTGATGCCTCCCTTAGTCCAGCTCATACACTCAGCAAAAGAATGTGTGATTTCAATTCATTCATTGCACATTTGTTTTTTTTTTCCCCTTCATTCATTTTGTCAATGGATTACTATTGAAAGCTTTAGTTAGATAATAAGTGAAGAGAGATATGGTTTTAAACTGAAGATGAAGTAATGTTTTCCAAAATGCATTTGTCCTTGATTTTTCCTGTCCTGGTTTTCTTTGTCGGGAGCAGCTAAGAAATGAGACAAGGATACACAGAGGCAAAGTTAAAGAACTGAAAGGCGTCCATCCCTCTTTTCTTATTTTAAAACATGCAGTTTGCTACTTAGCCAGATTTTAGTCCTATAGTGTGTTTTTCATTATCTTTTTCAACTCTGCCGGCCTTGGTTGCTTGGAGATCTAGCCGAAGAGTTGTACCGCGCACAACGAATAAATATACAAATATATCACATAGCTAGATGTGTTTGCTCCCTCCTGCTCCGGCGCAGGGCAGCGGTGCACACTCGGAGCAGAGTGCTATCTACCCGCTTCCTCGTCTGGACACCCATATGATTGACAAGGGAGAAAGCATGGGTCCTTTACTCAGAAAGCAAAAGCATTTTTGCTGCCTTCACTCCCAGCCATGGCCACGGCGAACAGTGATGTCATGTTATATGCGGGTTAATGATTCGTAAAAGATGCTCCATGATGCGAGCACGGTAATGAATCAACCGTGCAAAACCTTGTTTTACTTGATAACTGCTTGGCCGTTGCAGTAGATGGTGTGATTTGGAAGCAGAACTTGTGCTGTAGTTACTGTGTTAAAGTTCAGCATTTTGGATTTACCCCAATTTCTGTCCCGCACACTCCTGTGCACTGAGCTGTGGAAACGACACTCACTACCTGCTCCTGTGACAGTGTATTGGTTTGCTTTCTCGCTATGTCTAACACCTTTACACTCCAGTTATTCATTCATTCATCTTCTATACTACTGAGTCGCGGGAAGCCTGGAGCCTATCCCAGGGGACTTCGGGGACTAGGGTGCCATGGTGCCAGTCCATCACAGTGCACATATACACACACACAGTCACGCACTATGGGCAATTTGGGAACGCCAGGTAAAATAATCTGCATGTTTTTATACTGTGGGAGGAAACCGGAATACACCGGGCACACATACCGGAGGCGGGACTCAAACCCTCGACCCTTGAGGTGCGAGGCCACAGTGCTACCTTTAGAGTTATTAAATGTTTGGAAAATACAGCATTTTGCGTTTGTCTGTTTTCATCAAAAAGAACTAGTGTTGCACAATTTAATTGAATAAAAATAGAAATTTCAAGTACCTTTGCAGTTATTTATTCTCAAAAGTCTGCAATGTAATATAGGTAATATACGCATAGTCGTGAATATACGTAGAGTTTGTCAGGATTTGTTTTGAGCCGTATTGCAATTTAAATCTCACTCGCAATGTGTCTCCACAATGTTTTTTTTTGTTTATTATTATTAGATTTTTTTTTTCAAGCACACTTTTTACGTAGGCTTTTTCATAGATGCACGGCCGTGTATAAATCTGCAGCGTGGTGTGTAATTTTCCAGCCTTCTGCAGCTGCAGTGAACAAGCTGGCAGGAAACATACAGCTCATTTGACAGTAAGAAAGGGAAGTGAAAGTTTGTCAAGGGAAAAAATGATTAAAAAACAATGCATAGAGGTTAAGAACGAGAAATACATTCGTTTATATTTATGAAGTATTTATGTTAATTGGCTTAAAAAAATTTTTTATTCATTTTTTTGTAAAAAAGTAAAACAAACAAAAAAAGCTTTTGAAAAAAATACAAACCACTACCATTTTCTAAAAATTACTTGCTAAATACTCTGATTCTGTGAGATTATCATGTCTCCTTCTTTCAAATTTATGGGTCGTTTGGTGCAATATCACCACCTACTGGAGTGGAGTGTGGAGTAAAAGATTGGTGTGAAAAAAAGCAATGAATACCTTGTAGTATTTCAGTACTTGTAGTATCAATTGTTTAATATTATGATGTGTAAACAATCAACAACACGAGTTATGCAGCATTTCAATCATTATTAGACTCTTGTAAGATATAGCTTTTTGAAATAATCAACTTAAGTAGCATCCAATTGAATTAAGTTGAAAATCACACTGCAAAAAATCTAATCTAATCGAATTTAATCGACGGTCTTAATGATTCACAGCGCTACTGAACGTGCAGCGCTCCAATGTGGATCCATGGAAAGCTCTATTTTGAAGTTAAAGGGTGGATAAGGGAAAACATAAAAAAAAAAAACCACGCGCATATGGTTTGTCATTAGTCTTCCGCAGTTCCAAGATGGTGGAATGTTTTTATTAGATATTTTCCATGCATTGTTGACTGATTTGTGACGGTCGACTTGCAAAGAAAACAAAAAGCGTGCTCTGTGTGCATATTATGAAAACAAAAGGAAATGCCAGAAATGGTGAAAAGTTCATGGGTTGAAATCTCAGTGACCATGCCCCGGGTTCTGTTTTATGTTTTGCATGTCATTACGGTTGGGAAATGGACTGACATTAGCGTCCCAAATTGCGATCTTCCAGAACGTATTAGACTTTTTTTTTTCCTTTTTTTTTTTTTTTTTGTAGCACTGTTTCGTTCACACTCAGCAAGACGTCCGGCCGTACGTGACAGAAAGGGCAGTGGTATTGGGAGGGCAAAGGCTTTCAACATGCCTGACTCAGCAAGCAAGAACGCGCCTCCACTGTGACTGTGGATATCTTTCTGCGTTAAAATGTCAGAAAGCTTATATAAACCGTGCACCGTAAATATGTCATTATAATGTCAAGGCAGCTGTCGTAGACTCTCAGGACAGTTTATGTTCAATGGCGTAACAGTGGTGCGCATAATGAATCTTCTAAGCTATTCATCATGAGCCACTCCTCATTTCTTCACGTTCAAATAAATGAAATCAAGTTGGGTCAATTAAAGAAACGTGAACACATGTTTTACTGAGGCAGATTGCAAAGTAAAAACCTCAGCAGCAACCTCATTTCCCCTCTCGTCCATCCCAAACACTCAGCATTCAGTATCACCAGTATAACTAATCACCGGCCTGGGCACCTACACCTGTTTCTCACTGGTTCATGCCTTGCGTTTATGTTTCTTCTATGCTTGAATGAAACATTTATCTGAAACTGTCTCTTTGGAGACAAAATATGAAGAAATGAAGACTTTTGCACCTGTACGACGCAGCATACGCTTTGCTAAGTGCTCTAGAGTTACAACACCTGCTTAATACATTATGTTTTACGACCTGTTCTGGCAAGTAATTCTAACTGTCGTAACGCTTAATGACAGGTTTAACATCACTAATGGTGCTCTCTTCGGCATGGAAGAGCCGTCGGGAAATATTTCATAGACTATGTGAAGTGTTGAAGTTGAGGAAAGAAATGTTATGAAATCTTGAAATTTGGAAGAGGAAAAAAACCTGTAAGAAATAAAACAACTCTGACAAATGAAACTAGCATGAGGCTAAAAAAATGGAAGGACCTTATTTCTGCTGTCATTTTAGTAAATATTCCTCTGCCTGATCAAAAACAAAAGGCGCACATGCTAAAGACACTGTTTTTCATCTGTCTTTAGCTTTGATTATGGAGGTGGCCAATCCACGTGTAAAAATGATTCATTATGCTCCCAGGACTACTCTTACACACTTTGAGTACTGGAATATACCTGTGCCATCAGGGAAGATGTTTTTTTTTTTAATGATGCAACTTCACCGGGTGTTGAAGTGATCTCTTGATTACTCTTACTCACTTTCTCTCATTGTCTATAACGCTTAATCCTGTATACAGGGGGCCTGGAGCCTATCCCAGGAAACTTAGAGCACGAGGCACCAATCTATCGCAGGGCACACACACAAACACACACTCATTCACACCCTACGAGCAATTTGAAAACACCAGTTAGCCTAATCTGCATATCATTGGACTGTGGGAGGAAACCCACCAAACACAGGGAGAACACGCAAATTCCATGTAGACAGAGACGGGAATCGAACCCGGACCCTGGATGTGCAAGGCGACAGTGCTAACCCACTAAGCCACTGTGCAGCCATTTCTAATAAATTTAAAACCGATCTTTTCAGAGAACTTTCCTTTCTGGAAATTATTAAGCACCGTATAACAAAAAGTTGGTGAGCCACCGTGCCGGCCTACACTCTAAACTATTTACACATTTTCATCCTGTGTGGTAGAAATAATAATGATGATGAATGATAGAGATGTGTGCTGCTCAGTAAAATGTAGCTTTTTGTCTAATTTAATTGAATTTTACGTTAACTCTTGTATTTGAAGTCATTTTGTATTGTTTAACAAAAAAAAAAAAATTTTAAATGAGAAAATCAATGTTATAAGGAACGGACTACATTTAATTACGTTTTAATTAGGCTTTTTTAGGTTTAAAATTGTAACAAAATCTGGGAAATTGTAATATCGAATCAGGATATTTATACTTGTGATACTTTTAATCAAATTGGTACCTACCGTGGGTATCATGATGATGGGAGGTGCCTGCTGATTCCCATGCCTGTTACATAGAAGTTTTTTCTATTGAAAACAATGTAGTAATAATAATAATAATAATAATAATAAGGGATGAGAATCATCAGGGACCAGCCTATACAATATTATCACGATACATGGGTGATTAATTTGTAATTTTTTTTTTAGTAGCACACTTTTGTAAATATCCCAATTCAATATAAACAGTATAGTAGATATACTAGATTTTCTTAAAATTCTAAACAACTTCAGCAAATAATTCGCTCATACCAAACAGAATGTTGTGATGCCTGCTAATGTGGGAATAATTTAGAGTGCGCCACCTGGAGGATCATAGAGGAACGGCAAAATTCTACCACCTCAAGAGTCCCGATACGAGTTGCCTCACAAAAGAATCGCGATACATAACTGAATCGATGACCTTCAATAATAACAGTAATAATGCTGCTGTTTTGGCTTCTGAGTAATTATAAATAGAAGTATTAATAATTGCTAATCTGAAATGAAATTGACTGTGTTAATGTGTGTGAATAAGCGGTTTGTTAGAATTACGGTAGAGTTGGTTACGGTTCTGACCTTCCAAAGAATATCTATGAAGAAAAGACGTTTTTCTTCTTGCTGCACAGAAGCGTACACGTGCCAATAGAGCCGTTACATGTGCATGAGACTCTAGAGGGTCACTGTGAATCAATACAGCGCTCTACTGAATGATAACCTTTACCCCGTGATGAAACCTTTCTACCCTGATGGGTGTAGTCTCTTTCAGGATGACTCTGCCCCCTCCCCATCCAGAGTGCGCCAGAGGTCACCGAACAGTTTGACGAAATCACATGCTATGGCTTTCAACCAGATTTCTGTAGGAGAGTGGATTTGATCTAATGTTTTCTTTTCCTTGAATGTGTCAGTAGTTTACAGTGTTCAGGAAACATGGAGGGTTGCACAGAAGCTGGAGGTTTATTCATGTTGCGAAATGATTTGGCTTCAACCACATGTCCAGAGGGCGAAAGCTGTCGAAAGCTCCCCGGGTCGGCTTGTTTTGATTTCGGTATCATTCAGGAAATGGGGTTGAAGTTGTGTTCGCTGTTTCTCAAGAGCGACCTCGACCGAAGTGTTTGCTTCGCTGTTATTCAGTTTCTATGACCGACTGCGATTGCTCCAGTCAGCGCCGTCGTGCTTGTCAATCATGACCGTATGCTGTACTTCCTCTGGCACAGGAAGCCTGGTGCCCTTGCTCCTGGTGGCACGCGCCGGTCGAGACGCTGGGTGTTCGAATGATGGTGTATGTTTCTTAATAGCAGTTTATCAGCATGTGTCTTGATAAATGTGCATGGAAATGTCTTTTTACGATTTCTGGTAGGAGCGAAGCAGCTTCTCATGCCGTGTGTTATGTTTGAACTGGTGTGTCTGTGTTCTAAAGTAACTGCGCTCTCGTTGCAGTGATTTGATTTCTCTCTCTGTCGTTTGGGTAAAGTAGGCCACTGCAATCCAGCAGGGATCCAATAGCAGCACTCGCCTTACGTAATGTGTGTGTGTGTATGAGAGCACATGCACGCCAGGCCTTAACAGCGTGCCAGCCTCATGCTTTGGCACCATGCAGCCTTGTGTGTGTGTGTGTCTCCACCTACTTAGCTCACACACTGCAGATAAAGCACAGCTCAAAGGAAGCACTAGCCAATGATAAATGTTGCTTTATTAACGCCTGCTTGGTAAAAACATATTAAGCTAATTATCAGAAATTGTCCAGATTCTCGAATCTACAGTTATATTTAAAGAAATTTGTTTTAATTAAAAGCCCTGTTGAGCGCACGTGTCCCGCCCTAATAATATTTGAATCTGCTATGGATTGATTCACTTGCATGTGGTAAGGAGTTAGGGCGGAGAATAAACGTGAGGGAAGTGAGACCCCTCGACGCATCTCACGTAGAATCAGATCATCGCCGTTTCGTGGACGCTTAAATGCACTTCTTAATCTCTTTAACCCCTGCTGGCTGACGGTGTGGGTGCAGGAGTACAGTACCATAGAGTTACCCAGCCCACCTAACAGCACAGAAAGTACTGAGTGTGTGTGTGTGTGTGTCAGTGTGTGTGTGTTAAAAAATATAAAAGTGTCAATACTCTTCCACTGACACACATAAATCGTTTGACTTTCTTTCTTTCTCTTCCCTTTTCCATTTCATTCACACTTTCTTTTCCCTCCTTTTTTCTTCTTTCTTTTCCCTCCCTTGTCTCCTTGCCTTTCTCTTCCCACTTTTTCATATTCTCCCATTTCTTTTTTCTTCTTTCACTAATTCTACCACCTTCCTTATTTTACTTTTACTTTTCCTTCCATCATTTCCTTCATTCTTCTGTCTTTTCATTTTCTATCCCTTGTTTCTTTTTCCCTTCCTCCTCCAACCTTTGCCTCTTATATTCTTCCTTTCTTCCCTTTTTTTGTTTCCTTTACTTCCTTCCTCCCCATTTCTCCATTCTTTCCTTTCTCATCCATTCCATTTTCTATATTTTTTTCTCTTCTCCTTGTCCTTCAGTTTCCCTTCGTCATCTTCTTTCTTTTTCCTTTTTATTTACCTCACCATTTTCTTTTTAATTAACTTGTTAATTTACACCCTTTCCTTATTTGGCGTTTTGCACTTGCCACTTTATTATTTTCTTAAGTTATTTCTTTTGTTACTTACTTTCAACACTTCTTTCCTTCCTTGATTCCTCTCTTTCCTTTCTTTCCCTCTATCTTTTCCTTCCCTTTCTGTTCTCTTCCTGTTTCCATTTCCATTTTTTCTTTCCTTTCCATTATTTTAATTTCTTTATTTTAATTTCTTTATCTATTTCCTTTTGATTAACTTTCCATTTATTTCCTACCCCTGGCTTCTTTCTCTTTCTTCTTTCTACTTTTCACTTTAGTTTTCTTTCTTTCCTTTTCTTTTCTTTCTTTTTTTTCTTTGTTTTTTACCTACTTCTGTATTTTTCCTTCCTTCCTCTATTCCTTCCTTCTCTTACCTTAATTTTTCTATTCTCTTCTTGGTTCTTTTTCCGTTTTTCCTTCAACCTTTTCTTTTGATTAACTTTATTACACACCCTTCCTTTTGTTTTCTCTTTCCACTTCCCAACTTTCCATTGTTTTTTATAAATTCTTTCTTTCCTTTTCATTTGCTGCTTTCATTACTTCCTTATTTTTCCTTCCTTTCTTCCCCTCTGTTTCTTTTCCTTATTCCATCTTTTCATTCGCTTCAAAAACTCTTCCTTTTTTAATTTTACTTTTCCTTCCATTTCCATCTCTTTTTTTTCTTTCGCTTTGCATTTCCTTTTGATTAACTTTTTAATTCCTACTCTTTTCCTTGTTCTAGTTCCTCTTCATACCTTAGATTTTTTTTCCCCTTTCCTTTTGATTTTCTTGTTTTTCCTGTTTTTCCTTACTTCCTTCTTTACCTACTTTACCTAATTTCTTGTTTTAAAATGTTTTAATCCATACAGGATTTCCTTCAGGAAGCCCTCCTTTTAATCCCAAAACATCTTGATTGTGTGTGCATGCTGGGTAAATTAAAGATGTCGTATGAGCAACACTCGGCTAAATATTCTAACACAGCCAGTTGCTAAACCAAAGTCATTGCTGACGTCACAGCATATGAAATATGTGTATCATTTTCAGACGTTCTGTAGTTTCAGACCAGAGAATGTGAAAGAAGCTTTAACATGAAGCCCTGAAGCAGGAGTTTTCAAGCGTTGTGTTCCAAAATCTCACAGCACGATCACTTCCTCCTCATCTATCAGCTCTGATATATATGATGCTATTCAGTGACCTATTTGCTGAAGCTCCCATTAACCACTTTTTTTTTTTTTTTTTTTGCCTCACTATGCAGCGACATCTCGTTCTGGAGTCCATTACCATCTGTGGCGCTTATTAAAATGCATTTCACCTTCAATAATTCATTACGGCTCATTTCCCTGTTCTTCCACACGCGTTGAGGGATGCCTATGTCATTTCCAGCGCACGCCAGTGACCGATAATCAGACTCGAACTCATCCTCACTTTTTTTTTATTATTATTATTATTTTTATCTAGTTGTTTTGGCAGACCTTGTCCATTTACAGCCTTTTCTTTTGATGCTATTACAACATTTACTGTTCCTGTCACTAATATTCACTACACTCCTGTGTGCAAAAGTTTGTATCCCTCTTGCTTTCTGGGTTCAAAAATTAATCATACACCTCTACACCACAGATTGTCTACAACAAATATCAGTAAGAGCAGATTGCAATATTAGTGCTTTCTTTTTTTATTATTATGAATATGACTACTGCCCCCTGCTGGTATGGAGAGTTCATGTCAGATATCAGGTGTCATTTGCAATTATTTCAAGCGCATTCGAGGATGATGAGGATGATAATTGAGAGTGTGTGGCGGCATTAAGAAGGAAACACGATATGATTGCAAAAAAAATTAAGAAAACACTTAGTCAGAAACAATTTCATGGGTTCACAGCAAAGATAAAAAACTGGATTGACTATGTAAGGATCATATGTAAGGGCATGTGCATATTGGTGTTTTTTTTTTTTTATCTCTTACTCAGTCTTTTCCCATCTCGCCATCTTTTTCTCTCTGTGTGTGTGTGTCTTTTCTGCCCGCCCCACTCTCTCTCTCTCTCTCTCTGGAGAACAGACCTATTGTAGAATCTAATTGATTGACTTTGCCTTTGCCCTACTTTTCCGCTCAGCGCCTTAGGCCTCCCAGCGTCGCCCATGTGACCCCAAGCATCTTTTGCTTTATTAAGCGCTGATTAGCTGGGATCTGCACCGCATTATGAACTGATTTTTTTTATGGTAGAGGAAATCACTCCAGTAGAGAGACTTTTTATCATTTATGTATGTATTTGTTTATGTGGATAAAATAAGCAGCACATGTATGTGTATTGCATACAGATAAACTGTTGAACTCACGCCATCACGTGTGCTTAATTAACGTTTTCCTGTGTCATGGTTGAGTTTCGGATGTTTGGATGATGTTTTAAACCCGTAATAACACTCTTGCACTAATATAAGCACAAACTGGCCAGAAGTGCTGGGATGCAAATGTAAAATCCATATTATGATTGATTTTTTTACCATACACTTTCTGAAATATTGCTTTATTCTATGAACCACAATATAATTTTGTAAAAGTTTATCAGGATATGAAAGTTTTGTCAAATCACCCACCTTTCTCTATGTGAATATGTATTGTGGTGTAATAAGTCTATATGCTGACATCAGTGTGTGTGTCTGTGTGTGTTTTCTCTCTGCAGTTGCTGATATGTATTAAAATGAGTGGCATAGGGGAAAACTCATCCGACCCTGGTAGGGTCGAGTCTCAGAAACGCAAAGACTGCTCATCAGAGCTCCTGGGACCCAGGTAAGTGTGTGTGTGTGTGTGTCACTTTCTGCTTGGCATTTTTGGTTTTGTTGTTTGTAAGCAACATAAGCATCATTATTCAGTGATAGTCCTGAGTCGTTTTTTTCTATTGGAGCTTGCAATTTTAATACAAGGGGCGTTCAAGTCAAACCGGGACTTGTGATGAAATTTAAAACGGATTGACATCTACCTCCTGTAGGTAACATCTGTATGTTTGAACATTGTAAATTATTTCCACTGTAATATATACTGTATATTCAGTTGGCCTTCAAATGAGCAGATAAATAACATTAGAACATCTACAAGAGGTCTCACTTTTCCATATACTGTATCTAGCAGAACAAATGTAAGAAACTTATATATTATATATTAGCCTCCAGTTTATTTGCTAATTATATATGTTAAGATTGCAACAATTAAATAAAACAGCTAAACTAACCGCGACATGTTTGCTACCATTGCTATATAATGAGCATGGCATTACATAGAGAAATAAAGGTATTTTTTCTTCTCATCAACTCTGTTATTCTGCGCAAGCAAAAGTCCCGGTTTGACTTTTATAATGACCTGTTTTACATTAACATACACTGTGAAATGAGTGTAAATCAACTGCAGATAAAAGGTCCTTAGTTTATGAACTTGACGACTGAATTGTCTTTTCTTCTCAACAGTCCTAAGCGAATCACAGAGAAACGAAACCGCGAGCAGGAGAATAAATACATTGAGGAACTCGCTGAGCTGATTTTCGCCAACATCAACGATATCGATAACTTCAATGTCAAGCCTGACAAATGTGCAATCCTGAAAGAAACTGTGAAACAGATCCGTCAAATAAAAGAGCAAGGTAGGAGCATGTAACACACCTATAGTACACACTAACATGCAGGTTGCAATTACACAATTTGTTTCTATGATGCCGTTTTGTGTAATGCCACCTGCTCGAGTGTTTGTTAAGCATAGCATCAGGTGTGTGTGTGTATGTGTGTGTGTGGATGACTCATGCCAATGCTGGGGGTTGTTCCTGACTCACTGTACGCGTGTATGTGTGTGTGTGAGTGAGAGAGACTCATACACACTAGTTATGTAATAGTGAGCAATGTAATGCAAAGCTCTCACTAGTGGCTCTCGCTCTCTCTCTCTCTCTCTCTTTCTCTCTCTCTCTCTAATTTCACATTTTTTTAGTACAGTAGCATCAATTCAAGGAAGTAGCCTCTGGCACCAGCCGGTTGTCATGGTAACCTTGGAACCGTCTTAACCTAGCTACCGCCACTTGCTAAATACTTAGATATTACATCCCACAAACAGAATAATACTTCAATTTTTATATTTAGCCTGTGATTGATCAGCGTGCCTCTAGTGGCGTCATCATGTTGTGGAGTGAAGCAAGCGTCAGAGATCCAGTGGGAGTGAAATAGTGGAGGAGAGCCTCAGTGATGGAGCACACAGCCTCTAGTGCAGTTGCTACACAGACACACACGCATAGTGTAGATAGCTCTGTCATATGGTGAAGCGTCATCCCAGCACTGTTAATCTACTAATCAGGATCTGGGCAGCACATTCGTGATACATTCGCCTCCCTGAGATATTCTGATTAACCTAATCAGATGAACATTAGACATAGTATATGTGCGGGTGAGTCAAAAATTAATCCGCACTCTGGCAGTAGAATTTATTTTATTTAAGACAAATACATAATCTTTTGACATAATCTATTTGCCTTTCAAAACCCTTTGTCTATCAGTCAACAAGCTTTCATTTTCCCCTTATTATAAAAATGTTTTAGGCTGAGCTGCGAGCCACGAATGCACCGCTGTCTTCACTTCTTCATCAGAAATCACTCTTCATCCTCGTAGAGCTGCTTTTAGGGGATCAAATAAGTGAAAGTCTGATGGAGCAAGATCAGGACTATAGAGAGGATGCTTTAACCATCTTAAAACAAAGTTTTAACACAGTGTGGGCAGAATACAGTGTGCGGACGTGCATCTTCATGCAAGACCACAACGTCTTTGGATAGTAGTCCTCTATGTTTAATCTAGGGCTGCATGATATTAGGAAAATATGCGATATGCAATATTGTTGCTGAATATTGCGATAACGATATTTCTTGCGATATAACATTTCCCTAGAGAAATGCATTTTTTATTATTATTATTGGCT
>JAQQZS010000019.1:15211307-15226646 GCA_030068045.1 Platyallabes tihoni | reverse complement strand
GTTAGTTGGTGTGAGAGAAGAGGATGCAGAGGATAGGGTTAGATGGAGGCAGATGATTCGCTGTGGCGACCCCTGATTTAGAACACTGATATTTTACACATATACACAGACTGTACTTCCACCTGGTGGACGATTTAGGAACTGCAGTTTGACCTTAATTTCTGATCTCATTCACTTACTATATTCATTTTAATGTGTGTAATGTTAACTGATTTGTTATTATCATTATTATTATAATTATTATTATTATTATTTTAAATGTAATTACTACTGTGCATGAGGACGAATTTAAACCTGGATATTTGTAAATTTATCTGACTTTTTAATCAGGTCCACCTGCCATGTAGGTCACTTTTCACTATTTATTTATTTATTTATTTTTTATTATAACTTTTTCAGCGCTGTTACAGATTTCCCGCTCTGTCTGTATTTCTCTGCAGAATCGCCAGCCTATGATGAATCAGATGACTGGAGTGTCAAACATGAACCTACCTCTAAGACCCAATGTTCCGAATCAGGTTCGTAAACGAGCCAAGATCAAAAAATGAACATAAAACTAGATATCGCAGTAAGATGTTAAATGCTGTTTGTTTGTTTTTTTCCCAGGGGACCATTAACGCTCAGATGCTTGCACAGCGTCAGAGGGAGCTGCTTAGTAATCATCTGCGTCAGAAGCAGCGCAGCATGAGCATGCGACCTCAGGGCCTCAACGTGCCACCAAATATGGCTGCCAGCACCATGGGCGGCGCCCAGATCGCCCATGCCAACCCTACACACTTCCCCTACACACCCAACTATGGTACCTGCCCACTGCCATCATCATAACCATAATACAATAATAACAATTATTATTATTAATTTATATAGTGCTTTTTTGGTGGATTTTCTAATTAATACTAGCACTTTTACATATGTCTTTCTTCCTAACAAAAAACAGGCAAAACAATATAATAAAAAGAATGAAAAGAAGAAGCTTATAACTAGGAGTATTTTTGTGCAAACTGTCAAAATGTAACCGCATCCATGTTACAATGTTCAAGATATCAAACAGACGTGCTTATGTGTTTTCTAACGTCTTATACATAATATAGTTCATCTGTTTAAATTGAAAGTGTTTCGAACTATAGGTTGGTTCTTGATTTAGTTTCTTCTCCTGTAAAATAATAGTGATGCCCACTAGAGGGCAGAAGACTCTTACAGTACAGAAATCTGTGTTATAAATGATTTCAGGATTATTATTATTATTTTACTCATTTTATTCAGTTGTGATCTGAAAAGTATAACATTTTTCACATAAAAGTATTCAAACTATATTAAAAGTCGTTATGAACATTTTGGGATATAAGAATGGACATGTTGGTAAAGCGATTCAAGGATTTCGTCCTGTCTGATCAGCAGGAATGTATGTAATGTTCAACCAAAAAAAATGCAGTTTTATAGTGTTTTTTTTTTTTTTTTTTTAATACTAAAACTATAAATAATGATTCAGATCAGATTCGTATGTGTTAAACATCATGTGTCTGTTAGGAATAACTCAGCAGCCTGACGCCGGGTTCGGTGGCGCAGCGACCCCTCAGAGCCCTCTCGTTTCCCCTAGAATGAGTCACCCCCAAAGCCCCATGATGCAACAGGGTAATGCCACATTTCAGTCGTCTCCGGAGATGAACGGCTGGACGCAGGGCAACATGAACGCCAACAGGTGGACACCCCACACACACACATGCTTGCACTCTTATGATGTTTTGACCAAGGGTGGAATTCCACAATGTCTATAAAGTGTATTTGTTTTTGTTTTTTTTATAATTGTATATATGGATGATGAATGAGAGGTTATTATACAGCAAGTGGATATGCGATTTGTGTGTGTTAGTTTTTAATGTTTATCTTTTGGTTAATATAAATGAATAAAAATAAGAGTTAACAGTGGTAGAGAATGATGGTTGGATATGACTGGTGTTGTTTTCCTGCTCCTCTGTCCACAGCATGTACACTCAGCAGGCCAGTGGCAGTGTGTATAACAGTAACGGCATGAGCATGAACGTGCCCATGACTCCCAACACCAACAGCATGGGCAGCATGGGCCAGATGGGCACAGAGCAGGTTAGACACACACACACACACACACACACACACACACACACACACTTTAGTTTGTACTGGAAGGTAAACATACACAGATGTTTTCCCCAGTTTGTCTCTTGAGATTGGTTCTGTTTAGCTGTAATAAAAAAAGAAAATGTCTTTTCTTTATTCTTGCGTTATCTGAAACTATGGAGTAAACGCTTACTTCAAAATAAGAATCCGAGTTATTGCAGTAGCTGAAAGCACTGTCGAGGAATACAGCATGGGTAAACCCATCAATTTTACTCACTCACTCATCTTCTATACTGCTTTATCCTGTATTCAGGGTCGCGGAGACCTGGATTCTATCCCAGGAGGCTTAGGGCATGAGGCAGGGTACAACCTGGACAGGGTGCCAATCCATCGCAGGGCACACACACATAAACACACTCACACACACTACACCACCGTGCCGCCTCCCATCACTTTTAGCTTTAGGATAATCTTAGCTTAGCAAGGACGAGATAGAAGAAAAGGATTGAGGATATTTCCGTTCCAGACTCTGCCGTTGGATGAATCCATGTCTCATCACCAGTAATGATACACTTTACCTTCCTTAGAGTATTAGTCCAAATTTTGTTTGCAGATATCTAAACACTCCTGTCTATGCTCTTCCCTGAGTTGTTTTGGCACCATTCTTTTAAATGAAAAAGTGCGGATCATTTTTGACTCTCCCTCATACATTTATGAACGCACCGCTCACTTCATCCGCCTTTCTCTACACTTGTGATGCATTATGTGTAATACCAACAGTCCCCTGACAACAATATAGTTCGTATATTGTAGGTCATACTGTATGCTGACGTTCCAGCGTAGCCCCGAGGCGATGTACGCACTGAGAACCGCTCAGCATCTTCTCATCGTTAATGAACCAGCATGGTGTCACACACAGGACTTTAGGTTGAAAGGTCTCCATTTGAGATTTACTAGATGCCTTTGTTCATGCAGTCCATTACAGGTTAGAATGTCTTATGTTGAGATGCTAAGTTTCCTGGTTTCTGTAAGACGAGCTCATAAATAATTGAGTCCGATCAGTGTGATCTGAAACGGTGATGGAACAGGCGGAGAGTATCAGCATAAACTCTCATACATGCACAGACTTCATGTCATGGAATATTGCAGGAGTTTTACATAAACTAGTGGGTCACTCTGGGAGAATCTGACTTATTGCAGCTTAAAGGAAACTCCAGTGTGTTTCTATCTAATCTGAATATAAAACAAATATAATGTAACAACTGTTAAACACTTAACAATAAAGTATTTTACCCAAATTTGCAACACGCCTTATGGCATTCCATAACCACCGATTTTTCCCTCAAAAACAAGCAGTCAGTCATCTGTAGCCAAGATGGTAACCGTTAATTGATTAATTGGTGCTAAGAATTTAACCGATGAAAATATATTAAACGGTAAGGTTTGTTGTGGTAACGTTAAGTAACCCAGCTCTAATCTGATGTTAGATTAGCTATCCTACAGAAATGTGGGGAAAAAATTGCGATACTAACAGAAATGCAATTCATATTGAATCGCCCCCCTGGTATTGTATCGTGATAATATTGTATCGGCTGGTCTTTTGACAAAAAAAAAAAAAAAAAATATATATATATATATATATATATATATCAAATCTGGATATTTATAAAATTGTGATGCTAACAGAATGCAGCAAACAGCAATTCAAGTCGAATAGGCGTATGGGTATCGCGATATCGTATCGGGTTGGCCCTGGTGATTCCCATCCCTACTACCCTTACTAGTCAGGCTATTTACATTTATTGCTCAGTAACTTATTTGAAGAGTCAGGTCTTTTCCTTTTGAGTCGGCTGCTTACTTCACCTCTTCCCCTTCCTTCATCTTTATTTTCCTGGAGAATTCTATCACAGAACTGATCGCTGTTGTTCTAACACTTTAGTTAAACAACATGAACGCTCATATGTTCACAAGTGTTTCACGAATACTATTACATGCACAAGGGTCTGTGCGTTCATGCATCTGAGAAATAGTAGGGCCTCCAAGTTCTGCATGTAATTAAATAAGATTTAATGTATTTTAAATTGTCAAAAACAATCTAATAATATGTGGCGGTCAGAACCTCCTATACTGTGGCAAACAGTGGAAACATTAGAACTCTTTAAATAAACTTAAAATAAGGGGGAAATGTGCATTTGATTATCAATAATTGATAATCAATTGATAATCAATTAGTAAATAGTAATGGTTAATATGTTCAACTCTCAGTTATGAGAGTAGATATTGAATAGACTTGTATAGAAGCATGCCAAATGGTGAATGATGAAGTTTCTGCAGATTCAACAGAATTCACCGTCTACTCTTAATGAACTCATTGCAAGTAGGTTTGAAGCTAAAAAGTTTTTTTTATTTATTTTTTTTTACACTTTTCTCCGTGCAGCGTAGGACAAAAATGATTTTCAGTTGTATTAGAGTACAAGGTACACTATCTTGCCCCTGGTCTGTGGTAGTAAAGTTTGCATGTTCTCTCAGTACATTGTTCCTCTAAGTACTTTGGTTTCCTCCTATAGTCCAAAGATGTGCATCGTAGGCTGATTGCGAAATTCTCCATAGTGTTGAGTGTCCATAGAATGGGTGTGTTCCTTGGGATAGCCCCTAGGAACACACCCACACCCACGTGACCCTAAACAGGACATATAAAAAATGAAAGAATCAATGAATAGCACATAAACTGCAAATGAAGTGAATAAACTTTATATTGGAAATCTTCCAATGCTGCTTTAATATACTGTAATGTTTATAGAGCGAAAAGGGAGCGTTTTCCTAGAATAATCTTAACTCTTAATAATCTGAAATCTTTTGTTTTTTTTTATAGTTTTATTGACTTTAGGATAGCGGAAAAACTGGAACTGCTGTTTATAGCTGCTGTAATGTAAGTGATAATGGGATTCATGAATATTTTGTGAAATGTGCTTAAATTACCTTTTGTGTAAAAAGCAAGCAACAAAACTCTCCCAACATGCCGTTAGAGCAACATTTTCACCTTCAAGGTAGTAACAGGCACATCACAATCCAAAAACAATCCAATAATCCTGTACATGGCGTGTGATTAATCATAACAGTTTCATCCAACATTAGCAGTGTATGTAGAGTATACAGTATATAATTTCCATCTAAAAGTGGAGTTTTAAAGTGTTGTTGTTGTTTTCCAAGTGCAGCTCTTAAGCGTTGTAAAGTTGTATGAATATTTAACCAGTCCACCGCATGCACTTGATGTTCAGTGTCGGCCAATTTCTGATTTATTCCCATCCAGTGTTTACAGTAACAAGTTGCTTTAAATAATTTACTGTTTGGTTTTTTTTTTGTTTTTTTGGCCATTAGTACTTTTAAAGAGTTATGACCTCCTCTATTTATTATCTCTTGGTGGCCTTCTAAAGTTTGGCGCTCTGCCGCATAATTAACTGCGGACGATCAGGATCGGGGCCGAAAGTGCTTTTAAAGTCCGACGTTGACCTGCATGATGTGTTACCCTCGTCTCTGTAGTACATAATTGATCTTAATGGCCCTTGGAGAATGCATTAATGAGTCAATTATCTAATGTCAGTCTCTGTAATTCGGAGAAAACAGGCTTGTAATGAGATAACAGATCCCTTAATGTGAATGATCACAGTGGAGGATTTTTAATAATATTTTTCTTTGCGGGAACGCGCAAAATGTCGATTTTCAGCGTGCAAAAACGAGTGTGAAAGCACACACACTAGAGAGTAGTGCACTAAAAATAAACATAAATAAGTACATTTGAATAAGTACATTCAAATTCAACTGAAAATATACTGAGACTGATGTATATTAAAATTTGTATTCTAATGTATACTGTCTTTAAGTTATTACAGTTAGCATATTTAACAAACATACATTTAAAAACTGTTTAAATAAGTGTTCTTTGGAAATTAGACCAATCTTTCATTTTAAGTATATTTTCCTATAATTTATTTTTGGAAAGTGTACCATAATACAATTATTTTAATGTATATTTAAAGTTGAATTCCAAACTTGGGTAAAAGCATGATGTTAGTATACTTTTTCTATAGTAACTGCTGGTACAACATTTTGTTAGTATGTTTGCAATGTACTATCAAAGATTTCAATATATTTGTAATATACTGAAGTGTTTTGTTTTGGTTTTTTGCCACTGGGGTAATCAAGGTTTATGGTTTTAATTTAAATTATTTCCAAGACAAATGTATACATTTATTTTGGAATAAAAAAGCATTGTTTAGTAAGTAGGTTTTACCTAAAACATGTAGGTTTATGTGAAGCGGTAAGGAGAACTGAATTTGAGAAAGTTAAGAAAAGCCTTCTTCGTGAAGTTAAAAAGATGAGAGTGTGTATACTTTCATGAAGGTTTGAAAGAATCTGGGTTGAAATTGTTCAGCAATTTTTTCCCCTAGTCTTTGCATAATTCCAAATTTGTTATTTCTTTATGTCTTTGATAAATAAAAATATAATAATAATAATAATAATAATAGGAATAAGAAGAAGTAGAAAACCCCCGTTTATGAGCAGATATGTCCAAAGTATTGGCAGGTGTAGTGCACTTTGGTTTATATGTAATTGTTCTGTTATACAGTAAATAAGGATTAGTGTTAAACTCATAAGGGAAAGTTTAAACTTTTTGTTTTTTAAGTACCTTCCAATTATAATACTGGATATTATAACTAAAGGCTGGTTTATGCTTCTGTGTCAGGTCTACATGAATCCTACACTATAAGCTATTCAAGTAGCCTATGGCATTGTGAGCATTTCTACTTGCTGTGTGTTTGTGTTTGTCTCACGCTCACTGCAATTACACCGCCGACCTCTAGTTGGTGATGGGGTTTTCATGTGCCACTCTCGAATGTAAGTGAAAGTGAGCGGATCCTGGTGGAGTGAAAGCTAATAGATGTTGAAAATCAGTTAAGTTACTTTTATTGAAATTACTGCACTGGAGAAAAGTATTTACAGACTTCCTTGATTAGTCTCTCCTCGATTTGATCCAAGTTCAGATTTCAACTCCATTGAGAAATTGAAGCGTTGAGGATGAAGTCGTAAATCCGTAGAAGAAACAGCTATTGCTACCATGTGGACCATTCACGGTTTTTGTGGTCTGCATCGTTGCATTTCTAAGCAGGTGAACATCAGGCAAAGCCTTAGGCTACGGTGTTGGGTATGCAGCTAGGTGAGACCTACAGCGTAAACTTGACACGGAAGTGGTTCCCCTTACACCCCTTGAAGTGGAGTCAATCAACCAAGCCAAATTTCAGTATTTTCTGGTATAATTGTAATACTTTAAATCATTTTTGAAAATGAACAATCCATTTGGCTTGTTTATATAATATATATATATATTAATATATAAATTTTGACTATTATTATTACTATATATATATATATATATAAAATATACTTATTTTGTTCTAAAGGTGTTTGCACACAACTGTATTTACATTTTTTTTTTTAAATCAAAAAGCTATAATTCAGTTGAGTTTGAACACCGGACTAACCCTTTCTTCTGTTTATTTTGTTTGTTTGTTTCCCTCAGCCGAAGTATTGTTGACCACGAGTGGATGAAGCGTGATTTCCACCAGCACGGGCCAAGCAACCCTTCAGAGGTTCCCTACACGTCCCCAGAACCCTACAACTTTACTGTTCCCTGCTGGAGGGAGATCACTCTCACTCTTACACACACACACACACACACACACACACACACAGTGTGATATTTTGGACCTTGAATGTCACCGATTCAAATTTATGGATCCCACACACACACACACACACACACACACACACACACACACACAAGGCAACGTCAATTTGTTGTATATCTATAAAACCGCATTCACCGTAGTGTGACTTAGCGTGACTCTCCTATAAACGGTGGCATCAGGATCCTGTGAATGTATTCTTTCTCTCTATCTCTCTGTCTTTCTCTCACTTTCTCTCTCTCAGTGAACCCAATCCACACACTCTCTTACAGAATAAGAAATATAATTCTGTTCCAGTAGTCCCACACAGACACCACAGCTGTGCTCAACATTTAAGCCAGTTTCCCTTTCTTTCTTTCTTTCTTTCTTTCTTTCTTTTTTGCCTTCTTCATTTTTCTTTTTTTCTTCTCTAGAGTGAGAGTGATGTTAAAGATTAAACCTCTGCACAGATCTAAATGGTTTGCGGGCAGCGAGCCGATTTGTGAAATCGCATATTATCCTGTCCGGTGTGTCAAAGGAACAGTTCAGCCAGGAATGAAGTCTACACAGTTTCCCCTTTTTAACACCTGAACGTAGTCCATCAGCCAAGATGTGTTTTTGCGTTTGAGGTTCACGATACGAATGTAGCGGAGAGCAAAGACAAGTTCATCTCAGCGGAAAATATATCACATAAACACAGATTTGTAAAGGTATTTTTTTAAATAAACGATTTTGTGTCAAATTTCTATCAAGCAGATAACATTAACCCGAACATGAAGTATTCGACAGGTTTTAAGAGTGTTGTGCTGTAGAATTTATATTTTAAAAAAATTATAAAAAAGAAAATTTACTGCGATCTATAACAGTCATTTTATCCAAATGTTTTATTCTGTTCAAATAAAGTATTCGCAAAGTGTTTGTGTTGCAGCAACACTGTAGGAATGTTGATGAATGTTACGTTTAAAAAAATAATAAATAAAAATACTTGTTAAACTTGATTGTTTTCTTTTGCATTACTAAAAAAATCGTATGTAGTTTAAAGCAAATATTATATTTAGAGAACAGATTTGAGGTGATTGAGATGGACAGTGTGCAACTAAACAAGCAAATGTAGGAGATGAAACATATCTTGGCTGATCTTGACTGGATTTGAGGTAGTGGTGACTTTATGTACATTTAATATATATATTTTTGCGATACAGTTCCCAATTTAATTCTATTCTCATGTATAGTGTTTTTTTTTTTTAATGTAGATATCTGTAATGAGCTAGCGATGAGAAGAAATCCCGGAGTGATGCAATGAACCTCGCATTTGCTTCTTCAGCCGTATCGCTTAATATTTATAATTAAGAGTTTTTGGATTTTGGTCCAGTAGTTTCAGATAGAGCAAATTATGGATTTTTTTTTTCTTTTTTTGTGATTAGCAAATAGATTGTACATACCGATAATAAAATATATATATAAATATATATATATATTATATATTTATTTTGGATTTTCAGCTCTTCCGTTTTCCCCTTCAGCCTGGTCTTAACTGCTTCTTGAATGTTTTCACGTGTGATTTTTTTTTTCTTCTTCTTCTTTTTTCTTCTTTTTTTTAAATAAAAAGCGTAGGGCTGGGCGATATGGGCAAGACATCATATCATACCATTTACACTTTTGCAATGTATGACAGATTGTGGTTTGCTAATAAAATTCCTGTGGAAAAGCAGCACTATAAATAATTAAATATAAAAAACTAAATCTCGCTCCTAAACAAGATTCAACCCTTAAATTTTGACTATTATTATTACTATTATTTGACAACTCAAATCCAGGATCAAGAAAAGAAAAAAAAAAGACTTTACATTACTGCTGATCACGTTGTTGTATCGCCTGGCCCTACTTATGGTACTGAAGCAGATGAAGCAGGTTGTTTTAGACAGTGTGTGTGTGTGTGTGTGTGTGTGAGCTCGCCGTGTGTACGGTGTACAGCTAATTGCTTTGCTTCTCAGCCTTTTCAAATTAAAAACCCGACACAGCCATAAACTCAGCAATGATGTGTTGCTTTTGTCTGTCGTGTTCCAAAAAGGCGAGCAATAATTTGGTAAATGTTGCTTTGTTCTATTTTGTAATTTTGTACAAAAAAAAAAGAACTTTGCGCTCCCAGTTTTTTCGACCCAGTATTAAGGATGGATGTTTTTTTATTGTGGTTTATACAGTATATTTGTGGAAAAAATTCTACTAACACTTAAATCTGTATGTTCCTCAGTGATAAGCCGGTGTTTGTGGGGCAGCGCTGGACTTCAGAGGGGGCTATTCTGCAGATCATTGAGGCCATATATGGAAATATGAGTAGTTCTGTGTGGGTGTGTCTTAAAGCCATGGATGCAAATAGGGGTGATTTGTTTTTGTTCATATATGGAAATAGGAGCAGCTCTGGGCTGGTGTGATTTAAAGGTGTTTGATGGGAACTTCCATATATGAAAGTCAGTTCAGAGGAAAGGTCTTTGACATTCATAAATGCATGTGTATTTATATATTAGCTGAGATAATCTGAGTCGATTTCTGACGGGTTATATTGTTAAATGTGTAGAACAGGGCTGCCAACTTTTCAAAAAATCTTTGATTCTGAAAATGAAGGCATTGGTTCTGCACATGCATGATACGACATCTCCACTGCACATGCCCAGCCATTTTGTCTAACACTAACCATACACTTTACCCTGCATGGCTCATGTTCTGCTTATTTTAACATTGCAGTGTTAAGATGAAACAACAGATGCGGCTGATGGTTTATTCCAGTTCCAAACTGACATTTGAAATATTCACCCAAACAAATAAATATAATCAAGGACCTACTTTACTCAACAGCCAAATCACCTACAGTACATGCACTCCAGCAGCTCCATGTGGGGCAGCAGGGGGGTAGCGCAGAACTCTGGGCCCTTTCCATAAGCAGTCTAGTCTCATTGGGCCCATTTCCTTTCTTGTTCCATATCTCTCATTTTCCATCCAGAATTACAAGGTCCCTTTTGTCAGTCGGGCTCTGAGTGTCCCCCACCCACCCACTGTGACACAAAAGACAGAGAACATTACAATAATTGCTATACGTTTTAATCATACACAAAATTATGTATCAATATTTATGTTCATAAGAACTTACTTGATTAAAACAATCCAACAAAACACGCAATATTGTGTAAAATGCAACAGAACCAAGAGAATGCATGAGGGCAACGAGGAAAATTCACCAAAGTGGATCAACCACTTCTTCTGGGAGAGAATTCCCACAGATTCTGTGAGCATAAGAGAGAGAAAGATTCAAAGGGTGCCTTATTGGCATAACAAATATAGAGCTTTAGTGTTGCTAAAGCTCAGTATCAAGTCACAAAAAAAAACAGAAATAAACAGACTAATTTACAATATATATAATATACAAACATTTAACTGTGCAGTCAAATAATATGCCACTAGTTATGTAAACTACTGAAAAAGAAGGAAAGCAAAGGAGATATTAAAAATAATGATGATGATGATCATGATGAATGGAAAAAACAGTCAAAGAAGAATCATTACTGATACAAAAGAAGGGGAAAGGAAAAGAAAAAAAAGATACAGAATATAAAGTGGGCCTGTCCTGTATTATTGTAAGTCTCTCTGTTTCACTCTCTCGCACTTGTGCACGTGTGTGATTTTCTTCTTTATAATTACGTTTGTGGGCCTTTGAGTGTTCTTATGAATATAAAAATATGATTTATACTATACGTTAAATCTGATGCAAATATTTTAATGTCACAGTAAATATTCACATTTTCCCACTTTGGATAATACCATGTCACTACCCTCACTTTCACACGGTCTGTAAATTTTTTATTTATTTCATTAGATTTTTTATCTTTTCAGCACTGTTATGGTTGTTCCAATTATTATCCTACCCACTGCGTTTGATTGATGCCACTGGAGTTCAGTGATTTTGCTTGCATCTTGAACAGACAATTGTTTTGAGTATGAAAGCATGAGAAATTGTAAGTGAGAGCGTGTAAAGATGAGTGATTGCGTGAGGCTCAAGCTGAGTGTGTGAGAGTTGGCAGCTTTGGTTTAAGATTAATCAATGTACATGCTATCCAGTTAGCTAACATAAATGATTCTGGCAGGATTTCTGTCAGGATTTTCTGTTAAATTCATGAATATTTATAATAATCACTATACACACTAGCTCCATAGCTAGCATAAATGAACCTGACAGGATTCCTGACACGATTTTAATTTATATTTGTGAATGTTTATAATAATCACTATACATGCTAGCTCAATAGCCAACATGAATTAATCTGATGAGATTTCTGACATGCTTTTCTTTTAAATTCACAAAAGTTTATAACAATCACTATACATGCTAGCTCCTTAGCTAACAGAAATTAGACTGACAGGATTTTAAGTCATATTCATAACCTTACATGTTTATAGAAATCACATTGCATCAGTTAGCCTGGTGAGATTTCTGACAGGATTTTAAGTCATATTCAGAGATTTTATAGAAATCACAATACATGCTAGCTCCATAGCTAACGGAAATTAGCCTGGCAGGAATTTGAACATGATTTTCAGTCATATTCATACATTTTCAAAATCCTTGGTGGCCCAAATGTTTGGAATCCATAGGGAATCAATCGAATACAATCAAATTTGGCAGAACCGACCGATCTGTCTCTTGAGAACCCTGTTTTTGTGTACATGAGACAGAGTTTCAAAGCCATCTTTGGTCTGAATTTTTCCATATACGGAAAACAGTATATTGTACCAGACCTTTGGGGCACTCTAAATACATTCATACGCTACTGTAGCTAACTAAAATGTATTAACAATATAAGATTCCTAACAGGATTTTTGGTTAAAATTTAAATCTTTATCATTTATATTGATATGCTAGCCAGCTGGCTGGCATGGATTCATCTGGAACACTGCTTGAGTGCAATCTTGAAACTACTTTTGAGGATCTGGTGCTAAACATGTGCTTTACTTTAGATATCTTTCATACATACACCAGGCAAAGGTTTGGACACAAATTTTCTACATTCTAGAACAATACTGTATTTTAAATACTAGGAAATAACACATATGGCATTAGGTAATTAAGTAACAACAACAACAGTCATTTTAAGACATCAAGGTCAGCTGTTGTGGAAAGAACAGTATTGTCAAGTGCATTTCCAAAACCCGTCAAACACCATGATGGGAACTGGCTTCCATAAAGACCATCCCAGAGAAGCAAGACCAAAACTTATCTCTGCTGCGGAGGAGAAGTTCATTTAAAATTACCAGCCTTAAAAATCACCATTTAACATCACCTCAGATTATGAAGGCTTTAAAGAACCTACGTAGCAGACACATCTCAATATCAACTGTTCAAAGGAGATTACTGCATATTTTGCATTGCACGGAATTAGGTGTGTTCCAAACTTTTGACTGGTAGTGTATGAGCTCAAAGACACACCTGCCAGCTTTAAAGTGCCAATAATCAGTAATACAATATTATAATGTAGCACCATATTTATTAAATTTGGGTGTCTTCAGTGGTTTTAGGAAGATGAAGCCTGTCCCTTTCAAATACATCATGAAAACAGCTGTCATATAAAGTCCCTTAATTTGGACATAGTTTTATGTATCTCTCAGGGAAAGGCAGTCCCATTATTCTGTTTAATGTGAAAGTTTGAGCAACATGCCAGTACCAGTGTAGCTCTCTCTTTATTGACCATGTAATATTTTTATTATCTTTACAAAGGTCTCTCTTTTCCCATTATTTACATACACTACTGTTTTCTTTTTTTTTTTATTGACACTTTGAGATCACATTTGGACATCACTCTGTTTTGGAAGTCCAGCGCTGTTGTCCTGCAGAGACACTTGGTCAGGGGGTAGCCGCTTCTTGAATCCCAAAGATTGTCGCCATTTTAAATGGGTATAATAAGCCATGAAGTGGAGGCGCTGTAGGGTTTTCTAAAGTCTTTTTAATCAGCCGCTTTACACTGGCAACTGTAGTTCCTCTGTTGTGAGTGTCATTGTGCTCTGTAGTCGGCCAGTAGCATAGTGCTAACTGCAGGAAGCTAATATGCTAAATGCTATATGTTGCCTTAGACATTAATGTTGCATTCAGGAGCTTTGTGTTACATCTGTACAGTCAGTCAAAGTATGAGCTCACCACTTTTACCAATCACTTTACTAACTGCGCTTTTCCTTGTTGCTGGAGTGGTAGCCTTAAGAGTTTATCTTTTGTACTTTTAATATGTTTTTTTTTTTTTTTTACAGAGAAAGTGCATCTTAGTTATGGTAATTACGTACCTTATTTTTTTTTTTAAAGGTACACTTTAAATGGTCTGTTAAAAGTTTGCATTCTTCGGCAAACATGCAAATGATGTCAACTTCGGCAGCAACTTCTGTATTTGTCTTGTATATATGAGATGAAAGATCTATTTAATTTTCCATTGTTAGGATTTTAAATAAAAATAGAACATTTTATATAAAAAGAAAAATGGAAATGTACCCATGGATCCATATTATTAGACCACCCTGTATAAACCATGATTGATCAAGCCAGGTTTAAAGTACAAAAGGTACAGGTACCACCCCAGCAACACAGGAAGGATCAGCTTAGTACTCTTTCCTGGGAGTGCCCTCTAGTGGTGGTCTCTCTCTCTCTCTCTCTCTCTCTCTCTCAACCATGTTTGTCTTCTTGTAATCAGCTGTGGGTTTATTAGTTGTACAGTTCAGACTTCACCCTTTCAGTGATGATGATGATGATGATGTTCATGATGCAACGGGAAATCGAAGCAATATGTAATTTATGGACCTTCTTCAGTAAAGCCGACAGTGTTGCGCGTTATGAAATGTATTAATATTATTATGAATTTGTGTGTGTGTGTGTGTGTGTGTGTGTGTGTATGTGTGTGTGTGTGTGTGTGTCCGTGCACATTAAGAGCTCATCCGCGCCTCGGTATTTCTGATATTTAGTATGTGTGAGCGTTTTATGCAAAACTAAAAAAGGTTATGCAAGTTGGCAAACTAACGCGGCTTCGCGGATGCTGTTTGATGTTTTGAAATATTATTAATAATAATAAATTACTGTTGTAAATAAAGAATTCTGTTTCAAATCAAAATGCCTCGTTGATTCATTTCCTGAATGAGAAAAGTGGTTGTTCTCAGTTTGTGATTGGCGCGTGTTCGTTCTTGGACACTTGAATTTCATAATAATAATAATAATAATAATAATAATAGGCTTGGTAATATTTTCTGTATTTCGACGACTTTCCCCGCAGAAACTTTAAAAACATTAGTTGTAAAATGTGTTTAATTTAACATTGTTTATTTAAAACTATTATATTATTATATTATATTTATATCATATAATAATATATTCATTCATTCATCTTCTATACCGCTTTATCCTCTATTCAGGGTCGCGGGGATACACCCTGGACAGGGTGCCAATCCATCGCAGGGCACACACTCATACGCACATTCACACACTACGGTCAATTTGGGA
>JAQQZS010000019.1:15164882-15177015 GCA_030068045.1 Platyallabes tihoni | reverse complement strand
ATCTTCTATACCGCTTTATCCTCTATTCAGGGTCGCGGGGACCTGGAGCCTATCCCAGGAGTCTTAGGGCACAAGGTAGGGTACACCCTGGACAGGGTGCCAATCCATCGCAGGGCACACATTCATACGCACATTCACACACTATATATATATATATATATATAAAGTTTTATATGAACCTAACTTGATTATTTATTTATCCAAGAGATGCATGTGGTGCTTTAATAATATTAAGTTGTGTGCACTATAAAAACACCAACAAATTATTGTTGGGTTCACTAAAGTTTTAAGGTTATATCAACTAAAAATCTATATATTAGAAGACGATAACTTATAATAATGAATCCATTCAGCAAAATGACCCAGGCACTTGGATCCACTCACATTTTAAGGCTGATGAGGATCATGGTGGTAGAGAAGAGAAGTGAAGCACGCATTTGAAATAAAGAAAAACACAATCCAGGTTTAAGAAGAAGACCAAAATCTAGCAGGCTAAGATTGTATCAATATTGTAACAATACTACATACAGACATACAGTAGATTGGTGTGATATTAAAAGGAATCTCACTCCAGCCTTTCATCCAGTTGATATTGTATCACAGTATGCGAAAAAGGTATTAAGGTTAAACCCTGTTTTATTGTAATTTAGTCATGTTTGAGGACAAAAATTTATTATTTAAAATGTCACATTGTACACAAGTATATGTCTCTTCTTTGGTTTAAAAGGATAATATTTTGGAAACACTGGAAGAAAAATTTAATAAATTATATAAATAAGTGATCTGTTTGAAAGATGGGTATTTATGTAAAATATAATCCTGGAGAGTGCCTGTTACAGCACCTTAGTTCCTTGGTCCTAATGTTCCAATGTTCCACTGGTCCTTAGTTTTGTCTGACAAAAAATTAATTGTGACACTGTCTCTTTTCATATAATTTTGTTTTAATCTCTTTTAACTACTTAACGTTATCTTTGTTATCAACATTATCTTGTTTTATTATTTAATTTATCCTTGTTTGATCTGGAAGTTTACCTTGGATGACCAGAAAGGCGACCTATATAAATAAAATGCATTATTATGGGTATTATTATCATTATTATTATTATTATTATTATTATTATTATTATTGTGATGGAAGGAATGTTACAGCAATAAGACCGATCTTAAAATGCTAAAAATCTCCACAATGGAAAGAATGGATGGATGAAATGATAAGGGTTGTTTCTTCAATGTTGAGAAGAATGTAAGGTGAACATTCAGCAAGTTAGCCTGATCCTTGAATATCAACAAATAACTTGTTGCCAACTTGCAGAAGAGACGCATCTGTCTGTGGGAACTGTGCACACAATAATTCCCCAACACCTTGCATAATACAGGAACTCAATCTGGAGTTATTAACACATCCCTAGTACAGTCCTGACCTCGTTCCAATCTTGGGATATAAAGTGGCTCCTGGGAGGCATGGGTTTGAGACGTGAAGCAAGCAGTCTAAAAAAACTTTCTACCTTAATGGTATCTAAGCACTAGTGAAACACTGGGATAAGTGCCTTAATGTAGCAGGGAATTATATAGAGAAATAAAGCTAGTTTTACTATAATAACGGTGTTATGTTATTCTGCACCATCAAAAGTCCCAGTTTGACTTGAACACACTGTGAATTTAAGCCTAACAAAGTAAGACATGCAATTTTGCTAAGGTTATTATTAGATCATATTTAACACTTTAATATTTAATCTTTTTTAAAAATGTTGCAAAATTGCATTAAGAAATGACTCCTTTTCCATCTCTTCTACATCTTTTTAACTCTAAGGTAACATGGACACCTATATACAAAGAGCCTGAGCATCAATGCATTACATAACTGGTTTCTCTGAAAAGGACACATGCTCCTTTAGAAACTTTCAAATGGAACTTTCCTGATACTGATGAGAAATGAGACGTTACCAAAAAAAAAAAAAAAAAACCCAAAAAACTCCTATCTCTTTAACATGATTCCGAATGGAAAATATTCAATATATTATATAATCGTATGCTTTGTATACTTTATTTCAACATATACTTTTAATATTTAATTACTGTAGGATATAAATGTTTAGGAAGTAAGAAATGTGGCTAATCAGGCACTGATATATCTACTAATCCATTAGCATTAGGTTTATAGATGAGGATAAAGTTGTGTTAAGGAGGTTAAAGACTTTACTGCTGCACACTGGGATGCCTATTGAAATGCATCCACTTAAACCCTGGCTAATTATTGGTCAGGGCTAATTTACAGTAAGGGTGGGGTAATTAGAGAAATGAGGCAGTAGAATGAGGGCTCATGAGTGACGATGGGGCAAATTAAACACATGGTACTTTCTTTTACAGTTTAAAGCCAAATGTTCATATTTTTCTTCCACAGATGGTCTGTAGGGAAAAAGCTAAATGGCAAAGGGTGAAGATACATCTTATAAAATAGGCTCATGCTAGAGATCAGGATAATAAACATTACAAAGATGGGCAGGGTTGATCTTCATCTTTGATCATTATTTCTTTGAAATGAATATCTGTTCTTTATATACAAATTGTTACCATGACAACACATTTATCACAAACGAACTCACAAACCAGTCCGATCCTCAAGTCTCATTCCTGAGAGTGACACAGTGGAAATCTCCCATTCACAACCATTAGGGATCACACTGCATCACATGAGCTAAAGTTCCTCTCCTCAAATGACTGTCCAATCTCCATGACCTGAGGCAATGACAAAATAGGCCTCCTTTCTTAACCTGGTACATTAAGCGCCTCTCTAAAGCATCTGTGCCATTCTTGTGCGAGTAATTGGTGTCCATGAATATGAAATGCTCCTTTAAACAATGTGGAGAAACAAAAAGCCTGAGGTGTTTCCTCATTTCCATGTCTTGAGTGTTGGAAAGCAAGAGAGAGAGAGCAAGAGAGAAAAGCAACAGGAGATGCTGAAGCCGTTTAGGATAAACACATGAAAATTAAAAGAAAATGTTTAAAACATACTTATTATTCGTTTAATATATTTGGTAATCTGGGTCAGACTCATGATGTCAATCATTAATGCGAATTTATTTATTTATTTATGTGTATTTGGTAGATTTAGTTAATGAGCACATATTTACATTACAGGTGTGAAGTATATCAGTATGATGAAATTCATCTGAGAACGTTATGCATAAATGGACCATAATTCATGATGATGTCACATAATAAGCACATTGATTCAAATCTGGTTCTACATCTAAAAATTCAGAAAAGTTTGCATTTTTACATTATTCTAATAAACTATAGACAGGTAAAGGTGATTAAAATGAGCATTCTCATTGCTCTCACACTGATGTTTTACATGACATTTAATGTCCACCCTTTAGGAAAACATGACAATCAATAAACCTTATAAAATTTGATTTGTGAAGTCAAATTTCTGTATACCCTGTACATTTAGGAAATAAAGTGTTCCTGATTCTGACTCTGATATGACCGACAGATCAGAATCCCCTTGTTTAATTAAGATCTCAGCTATTGATGTCTTCTGAAGAAAGGAAGAGGGAGGATGGGACCGATAAGTGGATGAAAGGGCGCTTAGGTGCCACTCAGCGTCTTTTCTTCCCAAGTTTACAGTAAACACAGAGCCGTCTCAGCCTCTTCCCAACACTCAAGAGATGGAAATGAGAAAGCACTGCGAGCTTTTTGTCTCTCTATAGTCCTTCACATTGTTTAAGGGGTGTTTCAAATTCATGGACGCCAATTACCTGAAAAAGAATGGCACTGTTGCTTCTGATTAACCCAATAGACATAAATGACACAGAGTTAAAAATAAAGAGGGGGGGGGGGGGGGTATGATGGCAAAAAAATATTATTAACATATTTATTAAAAGTTGCCATTTTGCACAGGAATGTCGCTTAGAATTTCTAAACAACAGGTACATATGCTCAGTGATAGCGAAAACAAGATTTTTGCAGTATTAAGAAAAAAATAGCTATTCAACACCTTATCAAATACTAAAAATTCAACATCAAATGTTCACTACTAGTCAAAAGTTTGGACACATTTTCTAATTCTAATGCAAATGCACTTGACAATACTGTTCTTGCAAGAACTATTCCTCACCTTCATGCCTTAAAATAACAACTGACTGTTATTGTTGTTGTTAGTTTATTAACTAATGTCATATGTGTTATTTCATTCATTCATTCATTCATTCTGTGGGAGGACACCGGAGTACCCGGAGGAAACCCATCAAGCACGGGGAGAACATGCAAACTCCATGCACACAGAAACGGAAATCGAGCCTGGCCGGGGAATCGAACCCAGACCCAGGAGGTGCAAGGAGACACGGTGTAAAGAACGCTAAAACAAAAAGCATCATAATCACTCGTCCACACACTCTCACAGCCACAGGGATTTGTATTCATCATTTACGCTTTACTCTTCGTTTATTCACTAATGTTATTTCATAGTTTTAAAAAAATTCAATATTGTTCTAAAATGTAGAAAATAAATCCAAACTGTCTATTAGTCCTTATGTGTGGTTGACAATGTCTTTATTAACTCCTTGGATGATTTAATTTTCTTATACACTTTGGTTCATTTTAGTTTATAACAGATTTTTTCATTTTTACCAAATGCATAAAAGCAATAATGCGTTCTTGTACTCTTAGTGTACTCTTAGTGAATAATTCCTTCTTATTTCTTTACTTCTTTAAAGTAACTAAAAAATTACTTTATTAATGTTACATGATTTAACACCTTAGCAAATCATAAAACTTGTTTACTCATTTTTAATACATGTCATGGGTTTCGCTGCAAAATGCGATGAACACCATTTTGTAACTTTCACTAAATCTTGTCAAATCATTTTTCTTAGGCACACAAAGTGTGTTTATAACCAATTTCTTATATATATATATATATTTAATTGCTACATACTGTAATGTACATATTTTGGCCAAACATAACAGTGAATAACCAAATTACCTAGCAAAATGTGACACATCCAGAAAGACCCAATCACAATTTCTTTCTGTCAAGTAAATCTACTGGCTGGTAGAAACGCCAACTTCTATAAATGAGCTAAATGAATGTTTTAACATTGAAGCAACAGAAAAGTCTGACTTATAGTACAGTTTCAGCAGCAGTTCTGATATTATACAGTATAATAAGAATGTTATTATATCATAATATATCATCAATTACTAATAAGCAACTAATAAAAGTTGCTGATGATGACAATGCAATGTAAAACTGAACTTTTTGCACAGTTTCTAATGTTTTTCATGATGTTTAACTATCTTTGTATTTAAAAAGTTTTTTTTATAGACAACAAAACTTGAAACTTTTTTCTTATTCCCATTCACTACAAACGGTCAAAGCATGAATGTGCTATATTATTTATTAAAACAAATTCATATTTATACTAAATATTATACCAAAACACATCTCAGTAAATTGCATAATTGCATTGCCACAAACACAACAGCAGGCTGGTTTATCAGTTGTGGAGGTGGATCTGCAGTGTTTTGCAAAAAGAAAAGAAAAAAAAATATGACTTCAAAATCTTCAATTACTTTGTGATACTTTTTTTTGTCATTGCAAAAAATAATTAATTTTTTTCTGCCAGACTGGATTTATCTTGTTTTGCCATTATACTACTACTACAACTAATACTACTTCAAATGCAGAGTTTACTATTGCATAATGCATACTTTTAGCGAAAGCAAATTTGTAGTACTAAGTTATTATTGGTACGACTTGTGGATGAGAACTTAATTTTTTAAGTGTACACCAAGTTGGTACTACAACTTATTGCATACGATGCCGATAATTAACAAATGCTAGTATTAATATTGTTATAATAACGCATAATGCATATTCTGTTCAAATAGGTTCAAATCCTAGTACGTACCACCAAGCTGACACTGTTGAGCCCTTAACTTCCAAATGCTCAGATGTATTATGAGACAAATCAAAGTCACTTTGGATAAGCATGTCTGCTAAATGGCTTTAGTGAGTTAACAGGGTATATTAGTTTATCATAAGTGTATAAGTTTATCTATATTTACTGCAAATATGTTATACTTATACTAATAATGTATAGTTGTAGGTGTCATGCCTCTGCAAGAATACTTAAAGTAAATTGCAAAGGTGGAGTACACTATGTTGAGGATTTTCATGAATGAGTCTGGTCCATTCTGCTGGCAGTTTTCAAATACCAAAACAGCTCAACTATTTCAAGCTTTATTGCTTGTGATCTGAGCTACAGAAACAGCCACAGGGTGTCTTTCTCTCTCTGCCTGCATTTGTGTTAATATATTTGTTAATGTCCTTGTAAAAAAAAAGGGTTAAAGGACACTAGGAGCTCCTTTGACATGCAGTGTGTCTTTATCTTCCACCTCTTTGTAATATAACACAGAAACACAGGGCAAAGCTGCTGGAATCACCACGCTCGGTCAGAGGTCAACATTTTAACACGGGGGTCTTTATTTGTCTCACTTTGCAATTCATTTTCTCCAGAACACAACCTTAAGGTTTTTTTGAAGTGCACAATATCTGATTCTTATACAGGGATACGTCTCATTCAGAAACACATACAGACACCTGCCATAAGTCATTACATGTGTTCAGGATCTACGATATTAATAAAAAATAAAAAAAAGAAAGCTGTACACATTGCTTTCCATTCAAGGTTACTGTCTCCCCAGTCACTGAGACTTCCTAAAAACACGACAAAGAAAAATTCAAATGTCAACAATCAGTAGGAAAATTGATGCTTGCAGTTTTCTGAAATTCTCAAGGGCCAATATTGGAACATTATCAGCTTAAAGGTCACATCCTACAACTCGTTAGAAATGTTTTTGAAAGACGAAAAGCATACTTTTAATAGATTTGCCCTCAGTTTGTCCCATCATTTAATTTGCATCTCACTGTACAATTCAATGAATCCTTGTGCCCTGTGCACGAGGCATCCTAGAAGAGACTACGCCCACAAGGATAGACTGGTTTCATTACGGCATAAAGGTGATCAATCAGAATAACTTTGTATTGATTTGCAGTGATGTTGTAATCACTCTTAATGGGGCAAGTGGACACAAACCATGCCAGGAAAGTCTCACAGCACAACTCAGCCACCAGTTCTGTTCATTTGTCACCTGTCTGTATTTATAGACAGAATCTTAGAAACACAGCTTAACACATATTATAATTAAATATAGGAAAACATTTGAATGCACAGAAATAATCTGTTATAGAGCTTTTGTTTCGCCTTTAAAGATGCATGCTTATTACTGTAAAAAATGTGATGTGTAGAGTGGTGTTTCAAGGAAAAGACAATATTGTAGTATAGACTAATGCAATAGACTAACACAATAGTGTAGTATAGACTAATACTATACTACACTACACTAATACTAATAGTGTGTGTGTGTGTGTGTGTGTGTGTGTGTGTGTGTGTGTGTGTGTGTGTGTGTGTGTGTGTGTGTGTGTGTTTTCTGGTCCAGACAGTGATTCATTAGTGATTCCTGTAAGGTCCATCACGTTGAGATGTTTAACAGGAAGGACAACAGGTTTTCAAGGCCACCCAGCTCCTGACCGAAACAGGACCCTCTGTCTGACAGGAACCTAAATACACCCACCCTGATCAGCCATAATATTAAAATCCACCTCATTAATATTGTGTCCTTGCTGTGCTACCAAAACAGCTGTGCTGTGGTATCTGGCACAAAGATATTAGCAGCAGATCCTATGCTATGACCCTGTTTCTGGTTTACCAGTTGTCCTTCTTAGTCCCACTTTTGTTAATAACCAATGCAGCAGAGGTCACTTTGACCCTTGTCACAATCACTCACTTATATATCCCGCCACCTGACAGGTATGCTAGTAGTCATCAATGTTACCTTATAATTCAGTAACTACAATGTACTTTAATAAATATCTTAATACATCTTAGAGAGAGAGAGAAAAAACCTGATTTTTCACTTGAGAATGTTGTTTGAGATGACTAAAGATGAACATATTTATAGTTGAAATATTGTTTCCATATTTGTAGGCTTTCATTACACTTCCATACACTCTATCGGCTTCCAATTTCTCTACTTTTCTGTATTGCATATTTTCACTTTTCCACTGTCACTCATAGTTCCTGACTAATACTGTATCACAGGGTTTATCTCACATTACCACCATGTCTCATCCACCATGTCTCATCCACACCTTAAGGTGGGTTTTATCCTTTTATCTCATGCCTTATTATTCACCATCTGTCACTTTTCTTCTCTAAGCCTCACATTTCTGCCTTGATGATATCTCTGCCTTGAACTGTGTGTCTGGGCTTTTGCTGGTGATTATGTGGGATTTATTGCCATCTATAGGTTCAAACTAAAACTGCAGCCTGGGTAGCCTGTTTGCAGATAATAATAATAATAATAGTAAACAAATATATTGAAAAACATAAATGCATAAAATTTAAATATACCTTTCATTTGGTAGGTAAATGTGTTCCTAAAAAATCTAATTATTTTACAAATAAATGCTTGTCTAAAAACATCAGATAGGATGTATTTCATTGAATTTAATAGTTAATAATAAGATGAAAAATGGGTCTTTAGGCTCATTAAATTACATTTTTAGAAAATTTGAGAATTAATCAAAAATGATCTCTTAGACATCAACGTGGTAATAGTAATAATAATAATAATAATAATAATAATAGTTGCAAGCAACGATGAGCGGGCCCAAACACCTGTGCCACCACACATCCTGTTAAGACTCCCAGTTGCTGATGTCACTCAATGTGGGCCGGGATTGGTGGCGATCGTAATTGGTGTATGGGTGAGTGTGTGTAGTATGTATGTGTGTAGGTGTGTGTGTGTGTGTGTGTGTGTGTGTGTGTGTGTGTGTAGTATGTGTGTAGTATGTGTGTGTGTGTGTGTGTGTGTGTATGTAGGATGTGTAGTGTGTGTCTGTGTAGTGAAGTGTATATAATTTGTGTCCATTGTGTGTGTTTTGCAAACAACCCAAAATATCTGTTGAGTTGAGCCCGTGACATGTATGTGAAAATTGTTCAGTTCAATGAGATCTAAGAGTGCACCGGGTTTGTTTTCTCGCATTTATGACATCAGCACTATTGAAACAGCATTATCAGAGAGATGGCGATGACAGTTGTGTCATTATTGTGCTGATATCACAGTGCTTGGGCCCAAATAATAGCAAACAAACCTATTTAAACATTACATTAATGCATAAAATATTGTTTTATTTAAAAATATATATTTTATTGTAACTTTTAGGTAAATGCACTTCTTAAAAAAACCCTCAATAAATCTAATTAGTATACAAATTAAGGCTATGCTTGTCTAAGAACATCAGATAGGATTTATTCATTTATTACATTTAGAAAAGATTTAGAAAAGGAGGAAGTGTGCTTTAGAAAAAATGCTACTACTACAACTACTACTATTATTGGGACCGAAGCGCTATGACATCATGCCTATGACGTCATTGTCTTCATTGCTATGATAGGTGATGTCTGCCAGTGCTGATGTCATAATATGTATAGGACCCACTTATTCTTCTAAGGGTTTTTTTTTCAGTGTCTGGGACTTTTTGAGGACTTAACGTGCTGAAAACTTCATGAAATTAAGCACCAGGCAGGAATCTGCTGCCATTAGGATGCCTGAGCTGCTGAGCCCTGGGCATAGCACAAGCTCATACAAACATACTTGCATGTATGCATGCAAAACTTGGTACACATTTAGAGCTCATTAAGCTGAACAACTTAAACATTGTTTTAAGTCATGGGATCTACTCAACAGGCAGTTTGAGTCATTTGCTAAATGTACCCAAGGGAGTTTAATATACTGGGATCTATACAATCACCACCAAACCGGTCCAATGTGATCTCAAGACATTGAGGATGCAAAATTGAAATGGGATTTTTAAAATTTCAAATGGTTTATATTGATGATAATGATGCACGTATGCATGCATTTAGTCCACACTACATCATTCAATTATGCTTTTTTACCTAGCATCTGGGGCTTTCCCCAGAAAATTCACCAATTCCAAAATCATATTGTTATTGTATAGTCCCCTTTAAGTGCATGTGCCCATTGTGCCCACAATTTTTTTTGGTGTGCAAAGTGCTTGGGCCTGAAAAACACTGGTTTTGATGCAACTATCACTCACTCAGTCTATACGGCTTTATCCTGTATTTAGGGTCGCAGGGAGCCTGGAGCCTATCCCAGGAGGCTTAGGGCACAAGGTGGGGTACACCCTGGACAGGGTGTCAATCCATCACAGGGCACACACACATACATTCACACAGTATAGGCAATTTTGGGAACACCAATTAGCCTAATCTGCATGTCTTTGGACTGTCAGAGGAAACCCACCAAGAACACGCAAACTCCATGCACATAGAGGTGAGAATCGAGCCTGGTCAAGAATCGAACCCAGACCCTGGAGGTGCAAGACGACAGCGCTAACCACTACACCACCACCATGCTGCCGCCTGCAACTATATATATTTATTATAATAATATTAATAAAAAGAAGCATGAGCAGAACATGCCTTTATGCTGAGAAAATTTGAAAATAAAAAGAAAATGATCCCTCACACATTAACGTGGTAATGTAATTTGTTTTAGGACAAATAATGCTCGTTGTAAAATCCACCTGGGGAAAAAACGCGCATGTCCCACCGTGCCTGCCGTAGATCAAGATGGCGGCTCCTGGTGTACAGAACGTGAGTTGTGCTTCATCCAAAGCTTGATCAATTAATCATCATATCATAAATTTAGGTTTGCTTGTGAGAAATAAAGATAATGTTATACACAACTTTCATCTTTCCAAAACAGATCATTTATTGTCGAATGCGAAACGCACATATGTCCAAATCCGATAAAGCAGTTGCTAGTTAGTTTAGCAGACGAGCTAACGACCAGCGTGGAGCTGAAGTGGGAATCTCATTAAACCATGATGATTTAGTGAAGTACCCGATAATAACGGATAAGGGTGCATTTACTCATACTTTTATACAGTACACTAACAGAGGGGTTATGTTCCTCTTATAGTCTGCAGTGTTACACTGAATGCTACTTTGTATTAATGTATATGTTTAGCTTTGTGTGTTGTCTCTGATCAATCTCTTATCATTTACAGTACTCTACAACACATTTCTTTATATTGTTCTTCCAAAGAGCCAGACTTTCATGTATTCTTTAATGTAGCCTTGAGGAATAGTTTCCCCGGCTTTTTTCTCTCAGTTTCACTCCAGTCCCCCTGTATCGGAGCAGTTCCAGAGGAGGGTTTTTTGTTTGCTCAGCCACACAGTGACCTGTGAATCATTTAATCATAAAAACACTGTCTAACATCAGGCATTAACCAGTAGGAATGGGAATCAGCAGTATCAGTATTATATCAGTATTATATTTACAGTATAAGTATCATGATTTTACAAATATTCTGTTTTGATGTTAAATATTCCATAATTTTGTTACAATTGTAAACTTTAAAATTTAATTAATGAGTAATTAAATGTAGCCCGTTCCTTGTAACATCAGTTTTCTAAAAATCCAAGGGCAAGATACAAGAGTTTAACTTCTAACTGAGCAGCGCATATCTTCATATCTTTTTGAGACTAATTCACTCACAGCGAGAAAAAGGCAGATCAGAGGCTTTTATCACGCACAATTTTTGATAATTTAACGGCATAGAAATGCATTTCTGTTTATATCAGAGGCAGATCACTGCGGATTGTCTGGTCACTGGCCGTTGTACTGGTTTGTCTCTGTTATAAACGTAAAAATAATTTTTTTGATCGATTTTGGAGCCTGTGTGGTGATGCGTGAATCAGAATTTCTATGGAACCAGTGAAAAAGAGGTGCCGATCATGACAGATGGTCTGGCTGTCCACCAATTTTTTAATTGTGTCTTCAGACATTTTGCAGCGTGTCGCCATAAAACAATTGTTCCCTTTTCTTTCATTTAATCTACATCATAGAGCTGGGCGGTATGACCAAAAATTTATATCACGGTATTTTTCACAATTATATCGGTGTCACGGTATTTGACGGTATTTTTTTTTTTCCATGCATGATTAGGTGTTAACCCCATTTCCTAATAAAT
>JAQQZS010000019.1:15152017-15164782 GCA_030068045.1 Platyallabes tihoni | reverse complement strand
GGCGGGCCGTTCCACCGCTCTGTGTTCCCGACGCTTTGTGCGTACACACTCACCGGTATTGGGGTATATAAAAAATGTATATAAGTTTAAAAAAAACACCGGTATTCGGTATGAAAAGGTATACCGCCCAGCCCTACTACATCATTTAATTTAATATTGAAATGAGGGAAAGTCAAGACTTTTGCACAGTACTATATACGTCGTAGCAGCTGTAAATAGTTGTTTTTGTCTCTCTCTTTAACCCAAAGTTTGGATCAAAAACTGACGAAATGAATCAGTGAATTCACGAATTGAGAAACAAAAGCTCATGACAAAATCGCATAGCTGATTTAATCGCCTGACGCCATAATACACTAACAGACGGTGCTGTTTTCGTAAAGGGACATGAGTGTCATTTTGTTGGAGATTCTGATTTTTTTTGTCTTATCAGTTTTGATCTTCTTTCCTAGGAGGTGATTCAGGATGATCTGCCCAAAGCAGTGCAACTCCTCAACACGCTCATGCAACAGGTTTGCGATGAAGTGCTTCTTTGTAGCGCTACATTTAAGTAAATTCGCCCAGCAAAATTTAAGATTTTGATGAGATTAAAATAAAAAACGTTTTAAGTAACTTTTAAAGTTGTGGGTCATTCAATTGTACTATGAAGAATTTAGTAATTACAATGTAAGAAAAGGTGGACTCCGGTGCCTGGAGTGTATCTATGCAATATCCACACACAGATTGTTTAATATTTTACCTCCAGAAAAAAATTAATTATGAATGTAACCTTAATCCCCACTTAGGAAGTATAGAGGTTAGACTGACATAGTGAACACAAACATTCTTCACCTTGAAATTTCAGGTTGCGTTTGTTACAAGCCACGTTCGAGACTTGATAAAGAAAGTCCAGAGTAAAACGTATCCAACGTCAAAGGTAAGAGAATTATTAAGAGCACTAAAGTGGTGTTTGTTCCATAAAACCGTATTGTTCGCTCTAACAGCGTTTCTTATGTACAGGGTTTGTCTTTTCTGGACCTGAGATACCAGTTGCTGCTGTTTTACCTTCAGGATGTTGCACATTTAATCAGCATTAAAGCAGACGGTCAGAGTTTGAAGGACAATGGCGCCATCCACAGGCTGGTCACCATAAGAACGGTCAGATTCCATCAGTGCTTTGTATGAACGCAGTGAGCTATGTTGAAAACATGATTAATCCATTTTTAAAAATAGCATTATCGAATTGTGTATGAATCGTCACTATTTTGGTTGTTTATTTGGACATTTTTTTTTTACATTTCTTTTTTCTTTTCCCCCATCCGGGCCTTTTGGTGGTGGGGAGGGGGGGGGGGTCTTAACGTACTCAAAAACAGACAGGTTGGAATCTGCTGCCATTAAGCTGTAAAATAACAGGGTCGTTTCTAAAATGCACCCAAATGTTTTTGATATACTCTTCCTAGGGGATTAATACGATCGCTACCAAACAGGCCTTTGTGATCTAAAGACATTAAGGATGCAAAATTGCAGAGGGATTTTTGATATCTCAAAAGGATCAGCTATGACAATGCCTTAAACTTATGGCGAAAAGTGGCCAATAACTTTCTGTGGGACATCATAGTGAGTGGCATCATGTTGAGTGACATCACATTGAGTGACATCATAGTGTGATGCTTTTTTCCCAGCATCTGAGGCTTTTTGGAGGTCTAAACACAAAATACCCACTGTCTTTCTGGTGTGCCCGGGTGGCGATGGCGCAGGGTGCTTGGGCCCGCTCGTTGTTGCTTGCAACTATATTGTTTAGTTGAATTTGTTTTATAATAATAATAATAATAATAATACACAACATAAACAAAAAGGCAGTTTCAGAATGGACAAATTATCAGCCTGCATCAAGCAAAGAAAACTATTAAGGCGATTTGAAATTTCTGCAATTGAGTTAAAAACTGTCCGTCTACTTTATGGAAGAAATGTGGGCAGGGCAAACAAAATTAATGACCATGATTGGATATCAGTTAAACGCTGGTGAAGCTGCATCTGAAAAATAAATTGACAGTATAAATCACAATTATGTGATTATGTGAATCACAGTTAGATGACCGGAATTTTCTGTATGATTTTAAGGTTATCACATCTATGGAGTTTTTCTTCCCTGATGGCACTATTCAAAGTGTGTGACTTATTTTTTGGCCAGGCAATGTAACCATAATCATCATGCAGCTGCTTCAATAGTAATATATTTTTTTATGATGCATTAACAAAAGTTTTGGTTATGATGGTTAGGTAATGTAACATTGCCAACACACGCTAAAAGTTATATAGTTTCTATATTTAAAAAAAAAATGTAATAGAAAAGATTCACAGAAATAAAGCTTATGAAACAATTTCCTCTCTCACCTGTAGGTTCTAGAAAAGATGCGTCCTCTTGATCAGAAGCTGAAATACCAAATCGATAAATTAGTCCGCACTGCTGTGACTGGCAGTCTGGGTAAGACTTCTAGTCTGTGAATAAAAATAAGTTGCCAAACAGCACATTTTGTTAATAATACCATTAATTTATATTTATTTATCCTGAAAATGACCTGCTGCTTGCTTAACCGTTCCTCCTTTGTCACAGCTGAGAACGATCCGTTACATTTCCGTCCAAATCCTGAGAATCTCATCAGCAAGGTAAAGATCTCTCTCGTTAATCTCTCAGGGTGTGACATTAGCATTAAATAATATTAAGAATGAAATTTTGCCTGTTGGTTTTATTTCCACAGCTTGATCAGTCTGAGGAATCAGATGATGATGATGGTGGAAAGGGAAATAAACCAGATTCAGGGAAGAAGGGGACCACCAAAGCCAGGAGATACATCCCACCAAAGATCGCCCCAATGCATTATGGTAAGACATTTAGATTTATGAAGGGAAGTGTGTTCGGTCACATGTATGGGATGAACATGGTTGCTATAGAACATCACAAGGCTAGAAAAATAGAAAAAAAGTTGAGTCAAGTTTGTAGATTGAGGAGCCACCTCAAGAAATTATAGGCTTGTTATATGATCTACGACATTTCAGGCGCAGGTTTGTGAAATGCTATAAATGAGAAAAAATGCTTTAAGGTGTGGAATGTTTTCTCACTAACACAAGGTATGGTGGTGGTTTTTTTTCACCCGATAATTAACACTGCTCTATATATCTGCTCGTTAATTGCTGTAAGACTTTGAACCAACAAGGGGATTGGCTCTCTTTACTGGAGGGGTGGGACTTGTGTAATATATTGTGTAACTACTGTACTGTGCAAAAGTCTTAGACACCCGTTTGTTTATTTATATTACAGTAAATATATTACGATTTCCAAGCAATAAAAAAATCTTGCAGTAAATAGCTTTAGGCCAAAAAAGAAATCAGCATATTATGTAAAAAAAAAAAAAAAAACTTTTCAGAAGAAAAAGAAAGGAAAGCAGGATGTTCAGTAAAATTAAGCAGCTATTTTCCTTAAAATACTGCACAAATTGTCCTTAATAATATATTTTAAGCAACAACTACTGACTAGAAGTCAGTCAAACATTCTTGCTCAGTAGTTTGCATGTGGTGAAGACTTGTGCTCAGTAACTTTTTTTTTTAACAAGTTAACATGTGCCTCAGGAGGTCCCTTACAGCAGGCCTATTAATGCTCCAACCCAGAGAAACAAGCAGGCGTTGGGGATCTACTTACAGTGCTATGAAAAATAACCCAATTAAATAAAAATGCTGTTTTTAAATGATGATTTAATTTATTAAGGGAACACACCTCAGGCCTTATGTGTAAAAGTAAAATCTAATTGGCTTTTTAAAACCCCAGTGAAATACAAAAAGTAAGAAATGAATTTTCTCCATGCTTTTTTTTCTTCTGTAAATTCATACTGAAGACCCATGTGGATGTCTAAAAAGTCTTATTTTACAGCTTAATTCATATTTACAACATGTTGTCTCTACACTACTATCTCTGATGGTGATACAGTAGTCAGTTCCAGTCTGCCTGCTAATGTTACATCCACAATGTTCATTATATTATGTATATTTAATTAAACATTTAATATTAAACCTTGTCTGATTTCATTTTGATCCCTTTGGGAATTTAATACTGAATTGTTGTATAAATCTATCACAGTAAGGTTTATCATCAGAACTTATTTTTCAAACCTGAAACTTTATACACTTGGTTCACTTCCTCTCGTTTTGACGTTTCTTCACACAGATGGTGACCTGACGGAGGCCGATAGAAAGAAGGAGTTCGTGGAGAAGCGCAAGAAAGCGGCGTTCCGCAGTTCAGTGATCGGGGAGCTCCGGCAGCAGTACAGCGACGCACCCGAGGAAATCCGCGACCGCCAAGACTTTCAGACTGAGCGAGACATCCGAGAGGAACAGCACAGGTGAGGCGGAGCAACAATAGGGTGGGGCAGCTTGGTCATTCATTCCAGGTCACTTCAGATATCATTTATTTAGAGATAAAGAATGCAGTTCAGTTTCAAAAATAAGTTAAAAAAAAACATGCATACATGAACAAAATCTGGGACGGGCATGTATCGAAAACTTAAATGAATCATGCTTAGATGTAATGATTAAATGTTTGGATTTAATTAATGTAGCACTTTATAAGTCATGTATAGTATTTTGCCCATTTTTCTTAACCGATTATTGACCATGTGAGCGATCAATAATCGTTCAGTCATAATTTATCATGTATGAGACAGTCAGCATGTCTTCCGCAAAACCTTTTAATAGCCCAAATAGTTATATAGTTAATTATTATAGTGTCTGGAACCCGCAAACAAAATAGCAGTCCTTCATATAGTAGATGAATTATACCAGCAGCATGTGTTGGACTTTTGTACAATTATAATGTACTGATTGCTGGCAGTGGCAACCAGAAAAACTTTAAATTTTGGCAGAAATGTACCGTATAAATACACCATATAATAATGTTTTCTTCAAAACTATCAAATAAGACATATATGACATTAACAGCAATAACAACAATTAGTTGTTGTTTTAAGACACGGAGGTCAGCAGTTCTGGAATAGTTCTTTTGGAAGAACAGTATTGTCAAGTGCATTTGTAAAAAACTCCATCAAGCACCATGATGAAACCAGGAAAGCAAGACCAAATCTTACCTCTGCTGCTGCGGAGAAGTTCATTTAGTAGAGTTGCAATGTAATGCACATTATTAGAGGCTTTGTTCAGTTTCGTCTGAGCATCATTAAAAACCTGGTACCGGTGACCATCAGCATAACTTTAAAACGCTGCGTGTCTGTGTGCCTCTCCTAGTGCCTCGGAATGCAATCCCTGAGATTCTTATTACTGTGTCTATGCTTTGGGCTAAATCATCTCTCTTTTCGCTAAAGTCTGTAGACATTAAACGATCGTTTCATCTTCTTTGAATGCTTCTTGTGTTTAATCATATCTCAGGAAAAACTACGAGGAGTCCATGATGGTGCGTCTAAGTGTCTCACGAGATCAGAAGGCCAAGAAGAGACGCATGATGGGAATGTCCTCACAGCTGAATCGCATCACACACTTTGGTGACATCACAGCGCTGACCAGAGGAGAGGCGCCGGTGAGTGAGAGACTGATAAATCAGGGAGAAGGTCAGGAGTTTAAGCAGAGGAGCAAATGGTAGAAAGGACAAAGAAAAATTTAAGATGACAGGAGCGGTTTGAGAGGATTCCTAGAAGCTTTTTGAATACGGCCCCAAGACATTTAGATCAGAAGTTCTTCATTAAACAATTTAGGGTTGTCTCATGGGGTTCCACTGAGGAGTCGTTTGATGGTTATCTTTTCTGAAAATTAGAGAGACAAAGGATGGCTTTAGCTTAATGGTGTCTGCATGAAACTCTTCAGGCCAATCATGCAAAAGCCCCAATTTGGCCAGAATTAAGGAAAAATAACAGCCATTAAAAGCAGAAAAGGCGGTTTTTATAAAAAAAAAAAAAAAAGATTTTCTACAGTTTTGGGGTGGAACCTGGAAACCAACTAAACCGTTTCAGATAAAAACAAGATCTAATGTATGTGCTGTTTCATTCTAGGATTTGGATAATCCCAGACCCAAAAAGAAAAAGAAATTGCTGAAGAAGAAAAACAAAAAGAAATGTAAGCCAGACTTTCCTAATTAAACATTGTTGTTAAAGTCAGGGTTTAAAATTAATTTTGGATGACTTTCCTCATTTTCCAGTGTTCAAGAAACGCAAGTAGAGGTCGTCAACGCTTGGATTGAGACTAGATGGTTTTCATTTGCCTACATCCGGACAATTAATAAACACAAATAAATCCAATTTCCTCATCTGGTCAGTTATTTTTAAAACTATGAATTATAAACAGAGGAAAAAAAGATCCTAGAGTAAGTTCCTTTCTTATATTAAATAGAGCTGAATAGCCAAAATTGTTTTTTGAAAATCAACAGAACAATGTCCATCCAACAAGGGGCAACACTAAAATCTGTAGGAGTTACACAACATATTTTCTTAGGAGCCTTTTCCAAAAGGACATCACAGGTATACCACTTTTTAAATGAAGTAATAGCTGTTTATTTTGTGAGACTGGAGGTTTAAATCGGCACTTTGAAATGCTGTTCTGCTCACCAAATCTGTAGAGAGCGCTTATTTGAGTAGGTTTGTATCAGACAACACACCCAATCATTTTTTTTCAATAGCATCCCCTTCATGTGCGATATTGCTTAAATAAAATAAATTTTAAAAAAAGACCAAACAATTTCATTTTTACAATCTTTTATTATTTTTTTTTTCTAATTACAGACTCATGGGTTAAAAAATAAAAAAGCCAAACTTTCCCCCCCCAAACCCCTTTCCCTGTCTCAAAACAAACAAAACAAAAAAACCCCAAAAAGAAAAAAAAAACCCAACACACAACTCCCACCCTCCCAACAAATAAAAGCTTTGCTCCTTTCTTAAATAGCCTTAAATCCCCAGAATCGTTCCTTGAGGGCCCTAAGAATGAATCCCTCCCTTTTAACCTGTTCTTGTCCTCACCGTCTCGTTCTCTCCCATTATAACCACCTGCTTCGCTCTCGCTATATAAATATGTGGTGGTGGTGAGTGTGTGTATATGTGGTGTGTGCGTGTGTGTATGTTAGTGCATGTGAGTGCGCATGTTTTCAACGTTTGTTGTTGTAGTAAATGGGCCGGGGGTCACCCTGTGCCCCACCCCCACCCCCCCACATGAGTGTGGATAGAGGGATAGAGGGAGCAGAGAGAGAAAGAGACGATGGTGAGACTGTAGGGGGCGCTGCAGCCACAGGGGGAGGAGGAGTACTCAGCCTCCACTGGTCCTGAAACCTGAAACGACAAGAAGTGGTCTAGTACACAAAGAGAGAGAGAGTGAGGGAAGAAAGAAAAAGAGAAGAAAACGAACCAGACAAGGACGCCTTGGAAAAAGGGTGGTGGGGGAGGGGGAGGGGGAGGGGGGAGTGTCATTATCTGAAATGTATGCAAGTGTGCGGCGAGAAAAAAAACGCAAGGCACAAGATGGGAAGAAATCAGAAAGCTGAACTTGGCCTCGGTATCGCTCAAAGCCTTGGAGCCGTTAGTGGGCGAAGTAAAGAAGGGGAAGGGTTAAAGGAGATTGAAAGAGAAGGTAAAGGAGGTGAGCAATGGGATCAAAGTAAAAAGAAAAGAAAAAAAGGGTGTCAAGAGCCAAATACCACCAGTCAACAGGGAAGAAATTGCTGACAATGCAAAGAAGGGGTTGGGGAATAAATCAGGAGGGAAAATAAGCTTGGCATGTCTTATGAAGCTGAACACTATTGAAGGGGAAAAAAAAAACATAACACCCTGAACTGCAAGCTGTATCAGAAAGAGGAAGAATGCAGGTGAGCGAGAGAAACAAACAAGGGTAAGAAATGAACATTAAAACAAAGAAGATGGGTGAATGTTAACAGTTCCAAAAAAAAAAAAAAAAAAAAAAGAATTCTGGCAACCTCATATCTATTTCAACATACAGCGATATCACTTCGGGGGGTTTTTTCCATACATCTTCAAAATGTACAATAGAAAAGGCGGGGAAAAAAAAAAATAAAACAGTTTGCTCCTTGTGTTGTGTGAAGAACTCACAGCCAGACCAAAGGAGACACATCTGCAGCCTGAGATCACACCATCTTCTCTAAACATTTCACAAATGCCAACCAAGAACCGCCCCAATATCTCTGTACCTTACCGGGGTGACTGCAACACGCACGCGCGCAACACGCACGCGCGCAACACACACACCAGTCAGTCAGTCAGTCTGTCCGGGAGATGCTCTTTTCTATTTCCTCCCTCTGTTTTTTTGTCTTTTTTTTTCTTCTTTTTTTTTTTCTTCTTTTATTGAGAGGGGTTATTTTCTTTTCTTTTTTTTAAACAAGGAAAGGAGGGATGACAGTAAAAAGGGGAAATGACAGTGGGGAGTTATTAGTAAGGGGAATACCACGATGTTGATCGCCCTCGGCCCCTGGAAAAAAGAGAGAGAAAAAGAGGGTGAGTTTTTTTTGGTTGAAGATGGAGGACACCAAATTTGTTATGCGTACAAAAAAGGGGCTTAATATTTGAGAGACAGGTAAGCCATTCTTCCTATACAAATACTTTTCAGGTATACAGAGTGTCCAGTTATTATTGTTATGTATACCATCTTGTCTGTTACTGAAAAATGATTTTTTTTTTATTTTTTTAATATACAAGTTACTGTATTATAATATGAAGCCTTCAGCTTCATTTACTACGAAAAAAGGCATTATAGTGTTAAATCTAGGGGGGGGGGGTGAAGACATCCTCTCTCCCTCTTTATCTCTCTCTGTTAGGGCTCCTTTCGTCACTGTAGGGGAGAGATGATGGACACAACATTTCCATCCAGATGTTTTACAAAATGATAAATTAAATGTGCTTGTATTGTATTTCCATTAGTATTCTCAATGGGGGTACCGAGATGACATCAGAATAGCAGCACCCAAACACAGCAATGAAAAGCTCAGCACACACACCCGGCAACTCGACATTCGCTCGACTCCAATCCCTGCATAGCTTCATAACTTTATCCAAATCACATCTTCTATGCTACAATACCAAGGACAGTGTCTCAGATCACATGCTGCTTCTAGTATACCACTCAGTAACAACTACTTGGAGACTAGTAGGAGGCTTGGACAAATCAATCCATTAGCGAACAAGGAAGCAGAGCATGAATTAATAAAAAACAGCAAGTGACTACAAATTTAACTCAAACATTTGCACTAATTATGGATTATAATATGCTATTCATGTATACAGAGCACCCCTGACTTTCAATAGCTTGACTTATGATGTTTCTACCCAAATAGTGTAAAAGCAATACGTGTTCGGTATAAACCCCACCTTACATCTTGAATTTTTTATCTTTTCCTGCTATAGTGGTATACGGTCTCGTGATGTGAGATGAGTGTTCTGGGCATGTTTAAGATTGGCTAGGATGAAAATTGTTAAATTTTCATCCAAATTTTTGAAAACGTTAAATATATAAGTAAAAAAAAAATGTATCACGAGTCAGGGGAGCAGTACTAGAGTCCCTGAGAGGGCAGGTTTACGTAGCCGGTCTTCATCCTTTTCTGGTAAATGTCTCTGATCAAAACGGCAGAAAAATGTGTTGGCTAATGTTTCGGCTTACCCGTGACATGACCCGATGGTCGCTCAAACATATTTGCTGCCGCTGGACGAATTGTTTAAATGCGAGATAACCACCAATTGTGTTAGTGTCCTAAAGGTTCAAGGTTTTATCCTATACTACACAGTAATAACTAACCAACAGCCAGGCTTGTGTGTGTCCTTGGTTCACATATATAATGCAGTTACAACAATGTCTTGCCAAAACAAATAAAAGCACCTTTTCTTTCTCTGACTGTGAGACAAGTTAGTAAAAACTTATTGATGGTGTGTATCAACAGTCTACCAAACCAGTTTGTCTGTTTTGCCTGAAGCCTGTCTTTCTCTCTTTGACTATGAACCGTGTGCTATTTGGAATGCAGCGAACGATCTAATAGCGGACGTATTAAAAACGTACAAACATTAAATTTCATCTATGGTCTTGGACTCTTAATGGCTTTGCTGCATCCACTGTGAAAGAGTGCAAAACGTTGCAGATTTCATTCACAACAAGATATTAACAATAGACTACAATTTCTCAACCTCTTCGCTGGCATGAAGCAAAAATAAAAAAAAAATTTCCAAAGCCTCAACCAAACCTAATCTTTGCAATAATAAACTGTAATGCCTTTTGTGTGTAAAACAGGTGGATGGAAACAAACTTCAAGCACAAACACATACATGGCTGACATGCAGTGTCTCCGCAAAACATCTGAGACACACAAACATGCAAGAACATCCGAGAGAAAGATGCAAACACAGCTTAGTCTCACACACACTTCCCCCCCCCCCCCACTCACTCACTGGGTGTTTAATAAGAGCACAGGTCACAATATACAGAATAATGCAATACTTAAAATCAATATCAGGCTGCAGGAATGAAACCTTTATTCTGGAAGTGAAATATAGATGTATGAAATTCATCTTGTATATTAAGTTATATATTATTGACGCCTAGCTATGAGAAATGTGCCAAGGATCGATTATATAATATGTAGAAGGAGGTCCGATTACTCCCCTGCATCCCAGATATCAAATAAGCGTTTGGCCTCAACATATAGTATGTTCCTGAGAAATCTGGCTCATTTGAAAAACAGAAAAAGCACACCAGTCCACAAGGGGTCCTTGTTCGTGCTTGCTCTCTCTCCCTCCCTCACTCTCTCAATCTTGTGTAAACCTTTTGGAATGCATTACTTAACTGATGAAACTGTTTCTAACATTATAATTTTAACTACTCTGAATGTAATGTGAGCAACTATAACGTATATAGTATCACTTCATATCTTTAAAAAGTGCCTGAAATAGCCAACATTAGTTTGGTCTTAATTTGCATGTTCAAACCAGTTGGTTTCGGCTAACTGTGAACGGTTCTTCATTTTGTAGAGCGCACGCTGTATGATTAGAGGCGGTTTTAAAAACACACAAGTTGGCTCCTTTAGTTCAATCTTCAAGCGCAAGATCGAATTTCAGTTGCCCAGCCTTCGGTTTAGGGGGTGGGGGTAGGTTCAGGGTTTGGGGCAAACGACCTGTTGAATGCCCTAATGACATCCGATCAAGATATGGGATGGTCCAATGAGCAGCTGACAAAAGCAATGTGTGAGTAGATTGTCGTGCTCTATAAAGAACTACTAAGTGATTTTCAGAAATTAAAAGAACAGGGGGAAGAATTAAAGCCAGGCTTATTGCGCAAAGACTCATTATGAGATGCCTCAATTATCCTGACTGATAATCAGAAATGGGAAAAGCAGAATGCAGGAGTTGGCTGCTTATTTCAGTTAGAGTAATGTAATCTGATGCACACTAGAGGTCTGTGACGTGCAATAATAAATTTTTTTTTTTAAACTGAAATTTCTGATGAACTGGACAGTTTGTACAGCATACAAATCATATGCTTCAGCAATACACTGTGCACACAAGCAACAAGCATGCTGCTGTAACGCCATTTCTGTTTGCAGAAAAAGCTTTATTTTTTTTCTAATATGTTAATTCCATTAAATCATCGTCCAGGAATCACTGTAGAACCGAAGCTAAAATAAAATTAAGATTGTAACTTGTGACTTATCTGACCGAGTCGATGCCTCCCTACTCAGTGCACAAGCATGTCAGTTTTATTTTACCTTGCACATAGCATAATAATAAATATTGAGCTAATGTTTTTTTTATTAAAATGACAATATACTTCCTAGATTTTAGTGTATACTGTTTGGGTGTGTCTAGGTGTGTACACAAATTCTTTTTTGTTTAATACCAAAATCTTTCAACAAGCTCGTTTTGGATACATGTAACCACTGGATCGCTTTCAATAATCTAACATGTGGTGTGCGAGACTGAGGTGCGTCTTCTGTTCACCTGAAGGCCCGTCCTCTTCCTCTGGGTGGTGTGTATCCACTGTAATACCGAGCCCGAGACGAGAAACTTCCTCCACGTGAGCGGAACCGGGCCCGAGGAAACCCGCGGTCTGTGGTGCTGATACCGGGTCGATTCGTTCTCTTTGCTCCGACCTGAAAAATGTTCACAAGTTGCTAAGAAACAGTGTGATGAGTAAATTCTGAGCTAGATATCAGTAATTCCCATTTTCTCTAATTACCAAGGTCAAATATCGAGCTACAGCCATCAATGTGCCTCTGTATTCTTTTATGGGTAGTTATGTGGGCCAATGGTTGGGAAAGTTTGTATCTGAGATTCCTAGCACGTCTAGTGAACAATGTATCTTGTGTGTTTAAACACGTTTACCTTTATCTGCCTTCCTCGGAATAAGGACTCATCCAGTGCCATTGCTGTTCTTACCGATTCCTTGTCTGCAAACTCGATATATGCAAACCTGAAATATAAAGAAAGAACTTTCTTAAACATACAATCAGGAGAAACATACTTGGCTCATACTGGTTAAAGAAATAATGAGGACATCAGCCGGCTAAAGACAGATAAAAAAAATTACACAGTAGAATGTCTTTTTATTTAAAAAAAAAAAAAAAAAAAGGAATAAAAACTACTTGAATTTAAAGATGTTTTAGCATTTACAAGAGGATCTTTTATAGGGCTGCAACTAGCGATTATTTTGATAATCGATTAGTTGGGCGATAATTTTTTCGATTAATCGGATAAAAGCTAAACGCTTCTTTAATTTGATGTTTTGCTTATAAATATATATAAAACCATACCAACA
>JAQQZS010000019.1:15049461-15062370 GCA_030068045.1 Platyallabes tihoni | reverse complement strand
TACATACAGTACATACATATGTACATACAGTAGAGCACCAGTCAAAAGTTTAGACACATCTTCTAATTCTAAGTCTTTTTTTTGTATATTTACATTCTACAACAATACTGCCTTTTTTCAGAACGATGAAATAACACATATGGCATTATATAATTAAGTAACAACAACAACAACAATGACGACAATGACAACAGCAGTCAGTTGTTATTTTAAGACACAAAGGTCAGCTGTTCTGGAATAGTTCTTCCAAGAACAGTATTGTCAGGTGCATTTGCAAAACCCATCAAGCTCCATGATGTAACTGGCTCTTATGAAGACCTTCCCAGGAAAGCAAGACCAAAACTTAACTCTACTGCAGAGGAGAAGTTCATTTAGAGTAACCAGCCTCAAAACTCACCAATTAAAAGTATGTCGGATTAGAGCCGTTATGAAGGCTTTACAGAGAATAAGTAGCAGATACATTTCATTACCAATTTAAAGATTATTGCATATGTTGAATGCATTCAGCATTGTTTTACAATGTAGAAATAAATAAATATTAGTCCTATATATAGTGTTACACTTTTTAATACATTTTTTTATTTTTTACATTTTAAGATAACACAAATAATTATGCTTCTTTTTTATTCCCCTACAATAAAAACCAATAGCAGTTGAAATTCATAAAAATAATTTTTTCCCTCTAAGCAGTTTTCTAATAAAGTAGGAACAGCTTTTTAACATGGTCCTGGCTCCACAAATGTGAGCACAATATTTTTATTTTAAAGTAGTGCTAAGTGTTTGGCCATTGCAACACCAGATTGAAAAAAGGAAACATATTAACATAGCAATGTAATCTGTTAGACAGCAGCGTGAAGTGTTAATTGGTAATGACCTTATGTGGAGAGATAAGAGATTTCGTCAGTTACACTATCTCCATCCTTATCTTTAAATCAGTTGGCTCCACCTGCTGTGTCAACCCTGGAGCCTGCTCATCTATCATCTGCCACCTTCTTAACAGGTCATGTGAGTTAGTCTGTGTACCTCTGCCCCTCAGCAGCTCTGAGAGGTGCTATGGACATTTTCATTTTGTTTATTGCCATAATTTATTTCTCAGAAATAGCAGCTGATGGAATATTGGAATATTTCTGTCATTGCTCTTGCTTGGTTTACAATCCCATACCACCTCATATCTTCATCATCAGTAATGTTCTTTCATTTAATATGAATCTTCAGAACTGTGAAGTTAGAAATTAAGTTATATCTAATATTTAAACCAATCAATCAATTTGAGTCAATGAAAAAATTAATCAATCATCCAAATTAATCTATCTATCTATCTATCTATCTATCTATCAATCTATCACAAATCCTTAAAGTGGGCCTTAATCATCAATTCTTGCTCCATTCATCTTCATCATCAGTAATGTTATTTAAGTCACAATTTGAAAATAAACCTAAAACTTACTTGAAGTATTCCTTAATTGAAATACCTTTCTCTTTTATTGTAAGGCCACATATATCTATTTATCTATTTATCTAGCTATCTATCTCTCTCCTACATTCATGGAGATATTTATTTATTTATTTATTTATTTTTCATTACAGTGCCGTGAAAAAGTATTTGTCCCTTCATTCCTACCTGTTTTTTTTTTCTTTTTTTCATTATTGTCACATAATTTGCCCCATGTGAAAAAAGAATATATAGTTTAGGGGCAATTACTTTTTTTACTTGCAGGTTTAGACAGTTTTTTTCCCCTTAATAAATGAAATCAGCATTTAAAAACTGCATTTTGCATTTACTCGGGTTATCTTTGTGTAATATAAAAATTCTGAATTATTTAAGTGTGAAAAACAGGAAGGGGCAATTATTTATTTAACAGCACTGCATGGTTCCTGAAAAGTTTTAAACACCATTCAATCGCAAAATGCGACTTGCCAAGACAGCCTGGCTCCAGACAGGACTGACTGAGATTATTAATTGAAACTGAAGAAATGATTGCTCCAATGGTGTTCATGAATGGTAGTGTTGTTATGGTACAAGCTGACATGCTGGGCTACTAAAGTCCCTCGGAAAGCTTTGTGTACTTCCAAATCAAACACAGTGCTTCATTGTAGTCATAGAAACAGCTTTCAATAGCTGTGGTCTTACATTACATCTGCCCGTAAAACCAGTTTCAGCTGCTCCGCAGAACTGTGTGAAAGCAGTGTGGGAGAAAACTCCTTTAGGCAGTGTGGCATGAAAAACCTAACAAACCTCAAAGTGATCACATAAAAGCTCTGATTGTCAGACAGGCATTAAAAGACCCAGTTTTACTCCGTGTAGTTCTGTCTAACTGTAGTTCTGTTTAACTTTACTGTGGTAACCGCACAATTGGCTAGTGTCACTCCCATAAACAGGATGTAAAGGAAGCCTGTTCATGGAACTAGCCCCCCCCCCCCTTTAATTTATACACCTGCTGTATTCTACCCATGGCCCACCTCCTTTAGCGTATAACAACTAACGAACGTGAAAAGTAAAGGCTATCACGTTTCCTTTGAGACGCTTCCAATCTAGTGCATCCTTTTGGAGAAAAGTGCTACGTACAAACCTCTTGTATGTACCTGACATCTAGGACTGTCACTATGACTGACAGGGAAGAGAGCACAAATTAGAAATAGATAATCACAAATAGACAATATGGACAGTTTTGCTCCCTTGATTCCCTGGATGTGGCGTCACTTGTTTTTTTGCACCATGCTGTTTTTTTTTTTTTGTGTATACTGCCTGAAATATTTCCATTTTCTTATCCTGTACAGGGTCACGAGAGGCATGGAGCCTATCCCAGGGGACTGGGGGCGCAAGGTGGGGTACACCCTGAATGGTGTGAAAGTCCACTGCAGGGCAGAACCACACACACACTTACTGATACAAGGTATGAACAATTTATAATGGCCAATTAGCCAAAGAGTGTCTTTGGACTGTGGGAGGAAACCATGGTACCCGGAGACCATGCAAACTCCACACAGACAGACCCGAAGGCGGGACTCGAACCCTCAACCCTGAAGGTGCGAGGCCACAGTGCTGACCACTACACCACCTGAAATGGAAACCAAAGCTCAGACAAGCTCACAAAACCCTGGATTGAACCGGGGACCTTTAGATCTTCAATATAACACTCTCCCAACTAAGCTATTCTAACCAGGATAATCAACTTACCTAGCGTGAACAAATTATTGATGCTAATCTCTCAGACAGTGCAAATTCAAATTCAAAATTATATGTATATATATCTGTATATAAATGTATACATTTGAACATTGAACATTCATGCACATTTGCACTCACCCTGGACATTTCTATTCATTTCATTTTGCACACTTTTGCACATTTCTCCATATTTTTCATATTTGTACAGCCATTATTGTATGTGTACTGCTAAGTTTTTAAAAATATATTTTGATATCCTATATTTTATATTCTGTTGTTCTATTTTTTTCTATTCCATTCCCTAATTTCTTTCTTTTTTTTAAAATTTTTTTCCCCCGATTTTCTCCCCAATTTAGTCGTGTCCAATTCCTCCCCGTCACTAGGGGGCTCCCACACTCACACTACTACCACTCAGTCGGGAGGGCCGAAGACTATCACATGTTTCCTCCGAACTACGTGACGCCAGCCAACCGCATCTTTTCGACCTGCTCGCTCACGTACCGTTGGGGGCGGCGTAACACACTCGGAGGACAACGCTATCCGCTCCTTCTGCTTGCGTGAGCTCACAGACGCCGCTGATTGGCTGTAGAGCCGTGATTAATGTGGGAGCACGAAGTACCTCTCATCCCTCCCCTCTGAGAGAGCTCGGCCAATCAGCTCTCTCTATACCTCCGGCTGCGAGAGGCTACAGCATCACCCGGGAATCGAACTCGCGATCTCCAGATGATAGGGCGAATATAAGCATTTCGTCTAAGTTTGTATGAGCATTTCACTGCATATCGTCCTGTGTATGTGACAAATAAAAATTTAATTTGAATACTTTTTGTTATTGTACCACACTATGTCAGCAGGTCTATTCTGTCGCAAATCCAGATGTCCAGATTATCATTCACTTAAGCGCACTTTACTCAGTCATTCCTCGACCCTTTTAACTCACACTGGCTGTGACTCATTTCAAAGGCGAAGTGTAAAGCATTCAATAATGTGTCAGCAGCAGTCGAAATAGGATTGAAAATAATGCTCAGGCAGGATTATATATAATATGAGGATTTCATTTGGCAGGGTTTAGTTGCCTGGTGCTTAGATCAAACAATAGGTTTAACGTGTGTGTGTGTTTTTTTGTGTGTATGTATGTGTATGTGTGTACCTGGTTGCTGAAAGTCAGGTGCTAATTCTCTTGCTATAGTCCTCGCAAGATCTGACTCCTGGTCTGCAGCAACTGCAGCCTGGTCTGCTAATTCACTCTTTGTTCTGGCGTGGGTTGTCCTATAGCACATACAGACATACACAAAAACACACACACACATACACAATTCATTAGCAATAGACAGGCAGCATGAAGACACTGAGCAGTTACACTTATTCTTTCTTTCTGCCCTGTAAAATGAAGGATAGCCCATAGACATAATGTAAACACATATATATATACACACACACTCACACACGTAGATCCAAAGAGGGAGAGATGTCAACCTGCATATCAGCTACATAAATCATCAGTCGTCACAATGCACAAAAAAAAAAGAGTTCATATTTCAAGTGTATGCGTTTTAAATGTTGCTCAAAATAGACATAAGTGTGGGTGTGTTGTGAATGGTAAAAGTCCCGCCAACACACCACCATCTGATGAATCTAATTCATAGCTCTGTCGCAAATGCTAGAATTCATGTCTAGTTCAACATAATCAGAGCTGCAGCATCTGGGATTTGTTTTAACAGATATGATAAATAAGATAAGCTCTTTGTTCATCCTTTATTTCAGATGTTCTGACTGCTTGAGTCAGTTAAAGACACAGATTTAATGTTTTTTTTTTTTTTTTTAAATAATGGTATTAAACAAATTTAATACCATTATTTACCATCACCTTCTTTTGCCCATCAGGATCGATTACAGAAATGTACGACATCACGAGCAGCAAACCATATACAATACAATATATGCATGGCTGTAAAGAAATAAAATAAACAGTCAATATTTGGAGTGAAAAATCATTGCTTAAAATCAGGAGTTTTAGACACAGATTAGTGCAGTTTTATAAGAAAACAGCTATTAGGTTTTACTGAGCGTGCTGTTTCCATCTGAAAACTGGTCTGTCTTATACTATATTTATGATGAATATATATAACAAAATTGGTACAGCATATAATATGGTGCCTAAGACTTTTGCACAGTACTATATGTGTGTGTTTGTGTGTTTTTGTGTGTGTGGTGTTCCTGCGGTTTCTCTATTCACTATTCATAAGCGGATAATTCAATTCCCTGCCTATTAGCTAGTTATTGAAAAGACTCAAATAGCAATAGTAATGATGTTTGCTTTTTCTAGTGACTCTTCTGACACAGTATTTCCATTTACTGTCCCAAACCACATAATATACCCAGTATATTACATGTACGCGCACAAACACGCATACTGTTATACACTCGGTGAACACCGTATACAGTACACCCAGGAACACCTTGTACACCTGCACACTCATTTAGATTGTGATGCATCTAAGCGCACAGATGCTGATCAAGAGTTTCAGTTCATGGAAAAAAAAATCTTGTAAGAAAAAAAACAACAACCTAATTTTTCGTTTTCTTTTTGAACTCCTTCTTGTCTGATGTCATGGGCCTGAGAATGATATATGCACAAGTGGCGAGTGTCATTTGATAAAGTGAGTAAATCCATCCATCCATCTAAGAACCTCTGTAGTCCTACAAGAAACCAATTTGTGGACGCTAGTTAGCTTACTCTGCATTTCTTTGGATCTGGGGGAGGAAACCCCCAGTACCTGGAGAAAATCCACCAAGCATGGGGAGAACATCCAAACTCTATGTACACAAACCCTGAGGCGGAAATCAAACCCGGACCCTGGAGGTCCAAGGCCACAGTGCTAACCACTAAATCACCATGCTGCCAAAGAGATAAACGGCATGTTTTTATCTTTATCTAGAAATGATTTATTTTCTACAGGTATTTATTCTTTTTTTTGTTCAAATTCAAATTCAAATTTTGTTCAAAATCCGTTGTCGTCCAAATTTGGTCGCCTTCAAACTCAAACCCGCAAATACACATAAAGATGCGAACGACTCTAAACCATTTACAGACCAATTGATCTGCAGTTCTGAAAGAAGAAATGCTTTTTTTTTTTGATGAGAGGGATGTCACAAGAGGTTTGTGGAAGAGTGTTCTCTAGAGTGGTATGGGGGTGGGAATGTTTTTTAAATTGTCCCCAATACCTCTGTCATAATTCTTAAGAGTAGGAGGACAGTAGATTTGTCTGTTTATAGTTTGTATTAGGCTCTAGTGTACATGGAGTCAGATCAGTTTCATAATTTACACATAAAAGTCATTAGATTCTCAAATGTATTTAGTAATCCACATATAAAAGGGCATTCAGATACATCCTACAATTTCACATGAACATAAATTTATGAGCATAGGATTGAGTTTTATCACACAGCATTACAGTACATCTAAGCAGTGTGCCGGTCAGACAGAACAGTATATGCACTAGCAATCAAAAGTGTGGACACATCTAATTCCATGGTCTTTCCCCATTTTTATTAGGTTCTACACTGTAAAACAATGCTGAAGACGTCCAAAATATGCAATAATCTCTTCATCTGTAAAGCCTTCATAACAGCTATAATCTGTGATGCTGTTTGTTAATTGGTCATTTCTGAGGCTGGTAACTCTAAATGAACTCCTCCTGTAGCAGGTGTAGCAGTCCGCATGTACCTTGCAAATATAACCATGCAGATTCAATCATACCCTCGAATTTACATTTACGTATGTCAGTGGCTGAATTTGTAGGGTTACGGTTATCTTATACGCTGCAGGGAATGCCCTTTTGGAAAAAAAACTAAATGTATTGTGATTCAAACCATGTCAGAAAAGTAAAAAAAAAATCCATACACAAATACAGAATACAGGGATGTTTACGATTTGCGAGCGGTTTGTAAATGCAGATTTGTCACTGTGTACAAATAAATGTGATCACAAAGTACATTTAAAACACATGAGCTTTATATTTAGAATACTGAATATATTTGTGAATCGTGGGACATCTACAGTATTTGTGAATTATGAAACTGATCTGACTCTATACTAGCATGACTTGAATGCTATGCATCCATAGATCTGGCAGATAGAGACCGAGCAACGGTACCGAAGTCAAGAAATTAAGCTGCATGTTCGAGATGTGTTATTCATACATTGATCTGTGTGTACGTGTGTGTGATCAGAAAGAGTGATATTGTTCTGCAGTAGTTCTTTTAGCTGTGAATAATAGGAAACTATTGACTGACTATTGTGATTTTAATTGAATTTGGAGAAGGGATGGCAAGATTCAAGATTGATTTAAAAAATATATTGAAAAAACGATTAATCGATAAGCTGATTGGACAGGAAGGACTGTGGGATGTGGTGATGGGGGTTAAATTCACCCTAAAATAGAGCTAGAGGTGCTCATGTAAATGAAAGAGGTCAGAAGAGAAAGAGCAGACTGGTCTAAACCTGACAGGGAGTCTACCGGGAATTAACCACTCTGTGCGACTGTGGTGAGCAGAAAAGTATCTCAAAATGCAAACAAAATGGACCAAACGTTGAAAAAGATCACAATGATTCTGGACCACAACTCCTGTTAACTAAGAGCAGGAAGGTTAGGTTACAGAGTGGTCAGAGCTCTCTGAAACTGGACAATTGAAGGTAGTTTTTATGCTCTTTTTCTGATCTTCAGCACTTTACTGTAGGTATTACTGCACATGTTGTAATCTCAGATTCAACATAAGTAGCCTGATATAAAGAAAAAATACCTGTGTGTTCTTGAAATCTTAAAAATCTCAGCTGTCTGCAATGTGTATAATCTGTCTCTCTCTCCCTCTTTTGCTTTTTGTGTGCGTGCATGGCTGCAAGCCTGTAACCATGACGAAGGAACCAAACCATGTAAACTAAAAAAAGATTCATGTTTCACCCAATTCAAATTAATAGCAAAAAAAATCCACTCAGGTAAACCGTGTAAGTTGAACAAAACAATGAAATTTTTAGGTTAAACTTGTTAACTATAACTATGCGTTATAAAGTTTTGTTATAAGTTATAAATGAAAGTACATTACAAACTTCAATTATTGTAGTCATAATATTAATATGCAAATGTTACTTGAAGCCACAACCTTTTTTTTTTTCATGTGTGTGTGTTTGTATAAATTAGCATTAGAAAAGACATGACCTGAATTTGGCTGTGGAAAGCAGCTGGAGGGAATGTATTGTGTGTGTGTGTGTGTGTGTGTTTTAAACACACTGTGTATTTATTCCCTCCTCCTTCAGCAGGACTACAGTATATATTATTCCTCTTTGGGTTTGGCAGGTCAGCATACTGGTTGGTGTTTGAAAGGTCAACAGAAAACACAGTCAGAAATATTAATACTTTTTCACTACTTATCCAGTCGCACACAAGCTCACATACACACACTGATGCTTACACAGATTTAATCTGCTTAAGCCAGCAAACTACTTTAGGATCCCAGCTTAAAGTCAGTAATATCACTGAAACTGTTTGGCAAAATTCACCTCCATAGTTCATGTGTTTGTTACAGTGAAACCTCGGATTGCAAGTAACGCGGTTTTGCGAGTGTCCTGCAAGGCGAGCAAAGATTTTTAATAAATTTTGCCTTGAAAAACGAGCAAGTCTTGGTTTACGAATACCAAGTATCATGTATCACACAGCCCCTCTTTGTTTTGACGCCGAGCATCAAGTGATCGCAACTGAGCCAATTTTTTTTCCTCTCTTGCGCTGCGGGATTGTGGGTAATCGTCTCCCCTGCTGGGTCTTAGTGCGCGTTTCTCACTGGTATAATAAACATCTGTCCACGCATGTACTGTTTACTATAACACTGTGACCACGTGTGTGCGTAAAACATATTTTATTTTGTGTTTGTAAGCGTGTGTGTACAGCACGCGTGTACTATAAAGCCAAAGAAAGTCTCATTACAGAGGTTAAAGATGCATGGAACGAATAATTTGAGTTTCTATTATTTCTTATGGGAAATTTTGATTTACAAGTGTTTTGGAATATGAGCCCGCTTCCAGAACTAATTATGCTCGTTATCCAAGGTTCCACTGTACATCGAACTGTTCTGTTCAGTTTTGGTGCGGGTACTTTTTCTAACTGTGTGTGTCTGTTGCAGTCTTGTACTGGACTGTGTAAAAATTTTAATTAACTTCTCTATGTAATCCCCTGCTACACTAATGCACTTATCCCAGCGTTTTATAAGTTTTCTCAGCACGGCGAGACCATGATCAGATGCTTGCTTACTATCCAAAACACTGGCCTCCCAGGAACTCCTTTAACAGCCCAAACTTGTGGAAATGGCTTGGAGCGAGGTCAGGACTGTATGAGGGATGTGGCAAAAACTCCCAGCCGAGTTCTTGTAATGTGTAAGTAGTGTTGGTGAATGATTGTGTGGACAGTTCCTACAGACAGATGCGTCTCTTCCGCAAGTTGATGACGAGTGTTCTGTCGATTTTAAAATATCAGGAATTCCACGTGCAGAAGGTTCACAGACATGACTGCAGTGGGCAGGGATCCTCGGCCGGGATCGTTGCTTACAGATGTACGGCCTTCTTTAAAACTCTTGCACCATTCAAATGTTTGACTGCAGCTCATCTTTTGTAAATCGGTTATATGTCCTCATTCATGGGAAAGTTCATCACAAGTCCTGGTTTGACTTAAATGCCCCAATGGATCAAACTCGCACATTACTATGTAATATGTATATTATACATGTCTTGAGATAAATTTAATTTATAGCTAATCCAACATTTTACTTATTCTTTCTTATTCATGGTTTTATTCATCATTTAACACTAAGAGACATTTGAGGCCTTGACTTACTACGATCCCAAATAACAAGCACTAATTTTGCATGTGCAAAGATATTTGTTGCTCATGCAAAAATAGACCATATTACAGGTGATTTGCCTAAAAAAATCATAGGAGTTACATCACATGGAAAGTAGCAGGAGGAAAAAAAAAACAAAGTAGGTTTTTGCATGTGCTGTTTGTTCTCAGGTGCTGTGGTAAAATCTGACATCACAAGCCTGAAAGTAAACCTACGAGCACACACAACTTCAGTATTATTCCATAACAAGCTGTAAAAAAAAATCTGCTAAAAATACAATATTAATGCAAAAAACATGGTGTGTTATCAAAAAAACATGGTGTGTTATCTAATATGAAATCAACTTTGCTGTGGTTATACATCCAGGACAAATTTACATATGGAAGTTAATTCTCCCTGAACATATTTTTATGTTTCTGCATTCTTCAAAATGGTAATAATGCCGCAGACTGTGAGTACTGACTATTTTATTTAAAATATCTATACAGCTGCTCATTCATACAAGTATCCAATCAGCCAATCTTAAGGCAGCTGCATAATGCATAAAATCATGCAGAGTCACAGGTCGAGTGCTTCAGTTAAAGCTCACATCGAACATTACTATATAATGGGAGAAAAGTATGCAACTCATAGACTCATTGGTCTCATTGGCTTTGTTGTGGCATGAATTCTGGTACCAGATGAACCGGTTTGGGTATATCAAAAATGCAAAGAATGGTTAGTAAAGCAAATAAACAAACAAAAAAGTAAGCAAACAAAAAAGCACTTTGGGATGCCTTGTTGATGAAGAGGTCATAAGACAATGTCCAGATTGATTTGAGTTGACAGAACCTTTACAGCAACATCACGTTGAGCAGAAAAGCATCTCAGGAAGCACAACATTCCAAACCTTCAAGAGACAGAAAGCCATACTTGGTTCCACTCCCGTCAACCAAGAACAGAAATCTGAGGCTGACTTCTTGATGTATTTTCAGTTTTCGAATGCCTGGCTTTAGGAAGCTCGTGTCCAAATCGATCGGAAATGTTATCAGTCAGTTGCACTTGTGATGATCATGACAAATGTCAGACATATTTTTGGACTAAGTGAATCTCTGTTTTCGGTAATTAAAAATTCTTTTATATATATTTTAAAAATGTATGAGAGGTCAGAATGTCTGGACCATAGTTCTGAAATAAATCTTATTCAATGAAGAAGTACAATCAGCTTTAAATTTTCACACACATGGCCACTTGTTGGATTTTCCACCCTACACACAAAGCCATTTTTAAGAGTGATGAAAGTGTGAGGCTGGACTGTGGCCCAGATCCATATCCTTATACACTACTTACATAGAAGACTATTTTAGTCTAAATAGTCATCTTTATAGTCATGTTGGAGTTACTGAACAAAGCTCCTGTTTTTAAGCAGCCTATTATTGAGTTGATTCTTCCATTAAAGGGAACCTATTATACAAAATGTATTTGTCCTTTTTAGACCTTCATACAGTATGTGTCTACAGTGTGTGCATGTGTATACAAACCACTTTTTTTCTGCTTTCTCTCCTTTTCCAATTTATTTGTATTGTTTAGGGTTTCAACAAGCCCATTAGATTTTCCCCAATGTGACGTCATACCAATAGTATTTACAATACAATACTCTCACCTGGCTTGTTACTCAGTTCTACCCTGCTCTGCTGGTGGGGCGTGGCTAGGCAGTAGCTCATTTACATAAACTCCGCTTGTTTGGAAAAGTGGTGAAATACAGAGAGTTTGAGCATTAACATATGTGACCTTCCCTTCATACTAATTCACAGACTAAAGATACTAGTTTACATTGTTGTTTTATGCAGATTTGAATAAACAGATTCCTTTCTTTTGGAAAGACAACAATGAATTGTCCTTCGTTTCAAAGTTGTAAATGAAATCAAACCAGTTACAGTCACTCGGAGCTAAGATCACAAGACAACGGTTAACTTTCTTGGACATGTCATGCAAGCCGGTTCATCACTGGAAAAATCGTTCCTGACGGGAATGGTCAGCGGAACAACAAACTTTCCTTGCGGTCCATGACAGTTATTGTAGAATGCAGGACTATAAAGAAGCCAAGAGTCGGGCACGACTGAACAAGCAATGGAATGATATGAAAATAAAATTCAAGGCAACCCGGTGAATGTTCCAACTTTTTATCACATGATATGCAATTAATGGCTTGACAATAATTAATTAGTTGGCTACATAATTAAAAAAACAACAGTTTCTAGCTACAGTTGTCATTAGCTGTGACCATGCAATTATGAATACTTTTAAAGTTTTGCCAGATTTGAAAATTAAATTGATTTGAAAATGCTGAATATTTAAACAAACGGAACAGAATCTAGACACTGCATGTAACAGGCTCAAGTCTGTACCAATGTTAACCAGTGAAGTCTGTATAAGTATGAGTTTAACTCCAAGCATAGGACTGCAGGAGTCCTGCTTTTGCAATGTCTTAGACATCTAATTTAAGGTGCCAATAATAGGTTTTTATGCCAGAGTCTAAATTTGAATGCAGGTAAATAACAATCAGCTGGAGCAGCAGGTGTTACGGATACGGGGTGAGGACTTAGAAAGAGGCATAGTGGCAGGGGTAAATGCTGAGAGACAGCGTCTTTAATGACAAAAACAGAACAGAAACAAATACACAAGGGAACTAAGGTACTGGAGCATAGGAACTAGGAGAAACCACAAGCATTGGATAATTAAACAAACAAGAAGTTAAACTAAACAAAAGGAGCTAAACTAAAGAGAGCTAACAAAACAGGCTAGGAGCTAGCATAACTGGCTAGGAGCTAGCATAACTGGCTAGGAGCTAGCATAACTGGCTAGGAGCTAGCATA
>JAQQZS010000019.1:15018862-15030382 GCA_030068045.1 Platyallabes tihoni | reverse complement strand
TTTAACGAGTACGAGTACTTTAGAAAATGTGGTATCGAGGCCGATACCCGATACCGGTATCGGTGCATCCCTAGTAATTTTCTTGCAAAAGTCAACCAGCAGAGGGAATAATTTTGGTTGTAAATTACCAATCAATATAGCGGACAGGACTGAAACTGCAGGAGCTTCAACAGAAGGGATGTTAGTGGTTGGATAAGCTCTTATCTTACAACTGACATTTGAGGCGTCCAGACAAAGTTCAAACTGAAGCTTACTACCAGTCAAAAAAAAAAAAAAAGGTTGATTTACTCAGGGACAAAACTTTGGTCCAGTGCTATAATAATAATAATAATAATAATAATCTTTATTATTATTATGCACCAACATTTGTACTGTATTTATCTTTCTTAAGCCAATGTTTGTCTGCAATTTCCTACTGTATGACATCACACAAACTGTCACTGCTGTAAGGTTTTCTTATACGGTAGATTACTGAGCACCCGAACCTCTTGAACCAATTCGAAAGGCCAATCACTTTACAACTCATGTCTTTGGACAGTGAGGGACAGCAGGGTAACTGAAGGAAATGCACTAAGCAGGTGTGGAACACTCCCACATTAACAAGATCGAACCCACAACCAGGGAGGCGCGAGGTAACAGTAATAACCGCTAGTGTAGCTGGTGCCAATTATCTTTTTGGTCTATTGGGCCAGTATTACGCCACCACCAGGGCTGGAGGGCGCATCTTTAAATCCATTTTGAAAACATTGGTCTTGTACAGAAAAGATTTTGGAGAAGAACAAGAACTGAGTTCAAGGCATCGGATTTGCTTTGAGTGTGTTTCCTTGTTTTTTCAAAATAGCTTCAAGCTTATTGAATAGCTCAGTCACCTTCAGGGTCTGGGTTCGATTCCCATCTCAGGGTCTGCGTGTGCGTGCGAGTTTGCATGTTCTCCCCGTGCTTGGTGGGTTTCCTCAGGGTGCTCCGGTTTCCTCCCACAGTCCAAAGACAAGCAGATTAAGCTAACTGGCGTTCCCAAATTGTGTGAATTGTTCCCAATTTTGTGTGAATGAGTGTATAAGAGTGTCCGTAGTTTGCATGTTCTCTCTGTGCTTGGTGGGTTTCCTCAGGGTGCTCCGGTTTCGTCCCACAGTCCAAAGACAAGCCGATTAATTGGTGTTTCCAAATCACCCGTTGTGTGTGGAGTTTGCATGTTGCACTTGGTGGGTTTTCTCCAGGTACTCTGGGTTTCCTCCAACAGTCCAAAACCATGCTGATTAGTCTAATTAGTGATCCCAAATTGCCTGTAGTGTATGAATGGTAATAATGGTAATAAATACAGTGGTATTCACTTGTGTTCTCCTCAGTCCCTAGCTGGACTACAGAGGTTCCTAGATGCATGTATTAAAAAAAAAAAGTGCACTAGCAGGTGCACTCACTCATGTGTACTCACCCCCATCCTCGTAGGTTTCCACCCCGTATCCGTCTTGCAGTCCGTTATTCCAGGTGCCATCATACCTGGCAGGTGACTCCTGGGTCTGGCGAACTCCGTACCGGCCCTTGAACCCGTGACTCCACTCACCTCGGTACTCCCAGCGTCCTTTGCGCTCCACGCCGAGCCCGTGCCGCTTGCCGTGCGCCCAGTAGCCCCGATACGTGTTGCCGCTGGGCCATGTGTACACCCCGACTATCTCAAAGCCGTAGGACCACGCGCCGGTGTACTCGCCCTGGCCGCGCGGTCCCGTGCACACGCCGTGCCCGTGCGCTTTCCCGCCCTCCCAGCCGCCGCAATAAGTACCGCCATCGTCGAAGTCGAACCGGCCGCCCGTCATTCAGAAATAATGATGAAGAAGAATCCTTGTTGTTGCTTTTTTTTTTTTTTTGTATTTACTTGTTTCTCGTTTCTTTTCCAGCGTGTTTTTGGAGAATAAATAAACACAAACAAGTAAACATAAACGGGAGAGTGTGAAGATGGATGTGAGGCGGCTGGTCGGGTTAGTGGGAGTGTGTGTGTAGGAGAGTGTGTGTGACAGAGTGTGAATGAGGATCCAGACCGAGCGCTAGCGATGAGTTGCCAGATTGATTTATTTTCACCACCTCATAAGCCACCTGCTGGTAACAGGTTCAGTCCGTTCATTACTGTTCTGGAATATCACTGTGTTTTTTTTTTTGCATATCACAATCCGGATCACAATCCATAATATGTAGGGGGACTTGTGACTCCTTGGGGTGGTGTAGTGGTTAGCACTGTCGCCTTGCACCTCCAGGGTCCGGGTTTGATTTCCGCCTCCGTGCTTGGTGGGTTTCCTCTGGTTTCCTCCAACAGTCTAAACAGATTAGGCCAATTTCTCCATAGTGTGATGAATTGACACCATGTCCAGGGTGTATCCTGCCTTGTGGCCTAAGACTCCTGAGATGGCCCCCATGACCATGTATACTGTACATTTATAAAGCAATATGGACGATGAGAGATTTACGGCTCAGTCGTAGGTTTCTTGTCTTCCATGTTGAAGGCTTGGGTTCAAGTCTCACCCGAACCCCAGCCACTGGATGCAGTGCTAGGCTCAAGTCTGAATAAAATGGGAGGGTTGCAACAAGAAGAATATACAGCGTTAAATCTGTGCCATGTTGTGTGCGGATTGAATGATCTGCTGTGGCGACCCTTCGGCAGGAAAAGCAGAAAGACTAATAACAACATCGCTCTTCTAATAATCTCTTTTTGACAGGCAGCTTTCCACTATATTTTGGAGCTTTGTGCCTTTTCCTAATTGTATGGAGTCTGCTAATAAACAATTATTTGTATTGATCAACAGACTTGCATACGTACTAATCAAAACTGACGGTTTGTACAGATCAACAGACATATATAAATTGTAGTCTCAGATTTAAGATAAAACATTATCTTTTACATTCAGTTTATCTCTGGTGTTGCAAAGGTTATAAAGCTAACAACTGTGGGGATTATTAGAAAAGAACAAGCCAGAGCGTAAAAGTGTTCATTAAAATGAAGGCCAGAAATGAGTCCTCATCCGTCTTTCCCTAGACAAAGTTGCAAGAAGAACAAAAACGTCTTCTTGATACATAAAGAAGCAGCTGTGAGTGGCATCATAAAACAAACTGCTGTGGTTTTAAGATTACCGGGGAACTAAGGCAAGGTATTGACATTAATTATAACACACATGAGGTGGGAATTAAACCCGACCCTGGAGGTTTGAGGCCACAGTGCTAACCACTACGCCACTGTGCTGCCATCTAATTGATATATTTTGTATATTTCTATTTAAATAATATTTTATTGTAATTTTTGTAATTCTTTAAATTTGCAAATTTGCACATTCAATCTCAATTTTTTTATTTTAATGTTTTTTTATATATATGTATATATATATATATATATAGTTTAATTATACTAAATTTCATAATCTCTAAATGAGTAATGAGTCCATGTGTACATACATGAATCCACCTGTAACCACCTGCCAAAGCGCGATTTAGTTGCACAATCTACTTAAAACTGTGGAAGGTTCATTAGCGAGTCGGCTCTGTTTAAACGACTCTTTGAACGTGAGTCAGTCGAGAGAACTGCTTCACAATAAACACAATAAACATAATTGGTTAAAACCCTCCGCAGCTGAACTACCCAAATAACATACAGTGACAGAGCAGAATAGTTTTAGTCACAATCCTGTTTATATGTCCAAAACTAAATAATTATCGTTTTGGTCGTATAACATTATGGCTTGCAATAAAATCATGATTTTTATGGTTATGTTAGGAATATGGTGCAAGAATAATCCAATAATTATATTAATAATTTGTCTTTGTCTTGTACATATGTAATGGAGAAAACGATTATTTTGCTATTTTATAATTTATAATTTACAATTTATACAATACATCTCACAGTGTCCTACAATTATTTAGGCAACACCATGTTATCATATGGATTATGTTTTAAAATATAATGTGTTTTATAAAAAACATTATTAAAAGTTGTTAAACTTTTGTTAAACTTGTTTTATTATTATTATTATTATTATTATTACAAATTTATGACAGAATAACAGGGAATGCATCTTTTATTAATTACATGAAAACATTGTATTTAGCATTAGAATCCAAAATCATAGAACCATGGGAAATCTCTGTAGGTTTGGCATCTTAATTTTTTTCTTGATGTCAGTCATAGTGATCTATGGCTAATTCTATTTTTTAACCTCCAGTAAAAAATTCTAAATTAACCTCCAGTAAACAGAATTATGCAACATGGAAAATGTCTGATGGTTTCAAGATAAGATACAATAAAATATGCCACATAAGACCATTTTATTAAAGACATAGGAAGAAATGTTTTACTGTGCCAGGCAATAAAGTGCCTAAAGATACAATTTATAAATTGGGTTGTTTATGTAACAAGTTCAACAGCAACCTCATTTCCCATACTGTATTTTCTGTTCCAACCACTCAGCATTCAGCATCACCAGTATACTAATCACCGGCCTGATCATCTGTCATCATCCGTACCTCTTTCTCACTGGTCCATGCTCGACAAGTTCAATGTTTTAATGCTTGAATGATTCATAAGTTACTGTGTGGCTTAACAAACAAAAACATTTCTCTGACACTGGTCAGGTACAGGGACTGGACTGAAAATGAGAGTCAAAAACTTGCCAAAAACAAGAGCCAAAAATGTCCTTCAGGAAGCCTGGAAAACTTTTCCTCAAGACGACATTAAAAATACAAGGTCTGGCTGTTTGGAAGCAAAATATGAAATAAGGAATGAGCAAAAAATGAAGGGTGGCTCAAGACCTTTGAGCAGTATTGTGTCTCTGTAAAGAATTTCACTGAGTTCATCATTCATGTTTAAAGTGAGTTGTTATTATGATATTCTCATATTGTAAATTCAGTTAAAATGTTTTTGTGCACACAAAAAAAGTTCAGAAATAGAAAACTTCACTCTAGTAACAGAACAAGAGGTGCTCCATAAACAGCTATGGGTTCTCTCCAAACAGTTATAAGCTATATTACAGCTGCTTAAGAGTAACCAGATGTTTAACTGCATTGTCTGTTTTCCATTTATTTCAATATATATTCATCCATTCTTTCATCTCCTATACAGATTATCCTGTACAGGGTTCTGGGGGCCTGGAGCCTATCCCCGGAAACTTTGGCACAAGGTAGGGTACACCCTGGGTAGGGTGCACCTATGCAACTATGGGAAATTTGGGAACGCCAGCCTAATCTGAATGTCTTTGGCCTGTGGGAGGAAACTAGAGTACCCGGAGGCCACACATCAAGCACAGGAAGAACATGTAGACTCCATGAACACACCCTCGAGGGCGGAATTGCACCCAGACCCAGTGCCACCTTTCAATATACAATGTACACTTTTTATATCAGGACAAGGTGACTGTATTTGTCTTACAAAATCCACAATCATGGTTGAAGGAATAAAATATCAGGAGTGATAAATCTCTATAAACTTCCTACTGTACACCCGTGACTAGGCCCGTAGAATTCGGGGAACGATACTACAGCGACATCTAGTGGTGAATTGAACTTGCGCTTTAGTAGCATTAAACGTATAAAAAGCATTAAACGTATTTTATTTAACGACAGCAAAACTGTTGATGCAATTGCGTTTTATGTGGGGAGGAAACAATGATTGTACATTTTATTATTTTATTTAAAAGTATAATTCATCGATTATGTCCTAAACCTAAAACACGTTGAAAGCAATTGCAGGTAGGAACTAAAGCTATGAGGGTTAAAAATCCGGGGACAACGGACCGCCTTAAATAAGAGTAATAATTGTATTTTAACAATATAACATTGTGGCATTTCAAAGAAAATTATACATACCTAATATTGAAAAGGTTCAAAGTGTTATTATGATTTTAACTTTTAATAAAAATTGCAAAAGTGTCCCCGCTGTACGTGTGCATTTGCGTGTGTGTGCGTGTGGTTCTTTCCCTTTTATTGACATTCAAAATGGCGGCGCAGGACGAAGGGGAGTCTCTCCTCCAGAGAGAAGCAGGTGCAGGGATGCTAAAAGATAAGGATGAGAAAATGGACAGCAGGAAAAAGAATGAGTCCAAACTGGTTCTGTATCATTGGACCCAGTCATTCAGTTCGCAGAAGGTAAGGGAACATAATGAGAAAGTCTGCATGGTCATTCCATAATTACTGCATCATGGAATATAGTGCTGCCATAATAACACCATCTATCGATTTTGCATTAAATTACAGCAAAATACAAATATATTCTAGGTGGATTTGGGCACTAATATATTGTAATTTTACTAATACTAATGTTGTACTATTATAAAAGCACAGATTGGACAAACCTCTAAAATGGTGCTTTCAGTAGGTTTATACTGAATGGGGTGTGATTACTGACATATTGTAGTTATCAGTTTACTCACTCACTCACTCACTGTCTATACTGCTTTATCCTGTATAGGGTTGTGGGGGGCCTGGAGCCTATACAAAGGAGATTTAGGGCACAAGACAGTGTACACCCTGGACGGAGTACCAATCCATCGCAGGACACACACATAAACACACTCATTCACACATTATGGCCAATTTAAGGACACCAATTAACCTAATTAGCATGTCTTTGGACCAGAGGGAGGAACCAGAGTACCCAGAGGAGAGCCACCAAGCACAGGGAGAACATGCAAACACACAGACCCAGAGACAGAACCCAGACCCTGGAGGTGCAAGGCGACAGTGCTAACCACTAAGCCACTGTGCTCAGTTCAATCATTTAAATGCTTTACTGACCATTGGTTTCCAGAGCCAGTCCCAGGAAACCTTCACACCACACACACACACACACACACACATACACACACACACACACACACACACACACACACAGAGGTTTTGGGGTGTCTGAACAAAGCTAAGGACCTGTAAACACTTTATAGTCCTTCTTAACATGTACATTTATAAAGTGGGACAAAATAGTGCAAACCATGTATGTTTAACACATGATGTTACAGAGGAAAAAGTAGCATAATAATCATCCATTATGCTTTTTGGCCACCACTTGATTTGGTCAAGTGGATCGTTTGCGTTGTATATTCTTGTCAAAGGTGTATAAGACTTAAGAACAAATAAGACTTACGAACATGCTCCTGGAACAGAACTGGTTTGTAAGTCGGGGACTACCTGTACACAAGGTTGATGCTATTTATATACCAACCACCAGGTGAATTGAATAACAATCATTGTTAATTATATACCAGTAAACTGGTGACAGGGTCGAGGACACCCAAGACTCATCAATGCCCACAGGGACCAAAAGCCATTCCCGTCAGACCAGAACACGCAGTTCATCGTAGCCTTCCATATATAGGGCTTACCAGGCAAAGAGTTCAAGGTTGTTGACCTGGCCTTCAAATTCACCAAATCTCAGTCCTGACCGAGCATCCATGGAATGTGCCGGACATACAACTCCATGGAGGCTCCACCCCACAACCCACATCACCATCCACCGCTAACAAGGGATGCCAGACACCACAGCACTCCACTAGAGGTCTTGTGTCATTGTTTCATGCACCAAGGGACTAGAGCTAGGGAAGCTACACAATTTTGGGCATAATGTTTTTGGTTTTAACATTACAGCCGATCAGTGTTAAATTCCAAACTTGAAGAATATTCAGAAATGAAGTACTCATCCTCCACAACAGTCAGTTGAACCCAACCTTCTTGGGTTGGTACATAATGGTCCCCAATCCCCGGGGTGTGTACTGGTACTAGGCTGTGTATGATTTGGTACCAGGTCGCACAGAAAGAATTTAACATACTGTATATATTTAAATTTTATTTAAATTTGATTGACTATCGTATGTTTTATCTAAAAATCATCTCCCATTCGCTTCTGTCTCTACCTCCTTTCCACGCGTCTCTCCTTATCGGTTTTGATGCTTGATAAAATTAAACTAATGTTACTTTTAGCTAACTTAGCTAAAATTATTAAAAAAACAAACATGAGAGCTTGAGAGCTTCTTTGAAATGTTCTCATTAGACGACTAAATCAGGCCGGAGGAATTCATGTCCTATGTCTGTTGTATGTGTTGTGCAGGTGAGGTTGGCAATAGCTGAGAAGGATTTGCAGTGCAAGGAGTATGACGTGAGCTTGCCTCTGAGTGAACACAACGAGCCATGGTTCATGCGCCTGAACCCGGCTGGCGAGGTTCCCGTTCTGGTGCATAATGACCGTGTCATCTGTGACCAAACGCAGATCATGGATTACTTAGAGGAAACTTTCAGTGATGGTAAACACACTATGCTCTCGATTAATACTTTAATACTTGTTTCGGGCTGCAGGGTTAGCCGATATGAATGAAAAAATTTTCATATCACAATACTTGATTGCAATGATGCACAATAAGTATGATCATTTAAAAAAAAACTTCTGGGAAATTGCCTTCAGTGATGATGCTGATTATAACTGATCATATTGACGCGCTCTTCATTTCCTTTTAGTCATTTTGTAGCTGTACCCTTAAACATGAATACAACTGAGTAGAATAGAAATATCTCACTTGTCTACATTCTTAAAATTTGTTATTTTCCAAATTTTTTAAAATTATTTTTGTTTAATTAATAAAATTATATTATTTATTGCATATTTGTTATAATTTTGCCTCTCATGTTCATTACATTTGTTCCCTTTGATTCATTTCCTGTTTATATTTTTTCCTTGTGTGTTTTCATCACCGTTTTATGTACATCATGAGCAGAAATTTGGATAAAGTTGACAGACAGTATATGGTGAGTGTGTGATTTTTTTTTAGGGCTGTTCAAAGATTCAATTTGAAATTTTAGAGCCCCTGTGTGTGACACATGGTGTGAAAGACTTCACCTGCTCTGTTGAAGAGTGATCGATCTATGAGATACTTTTAAAGAAAAGGATCACAAGATCAAATCCCAATGGCGCTGCATCACTCTGGGACTGGAAGTCCCAGGGAACAAAAGCTGTGTTCTGTGGGTGGATGGGATGGCATACTTTCTCTAGCTTGTCAATTATGCTAACAGGTTGTTGTGGGGAAGTGAGAGATCATATACATGTACAGTATGCAGAAGTGGGTGGCTAGCGCTTTCTTCCTTTGGGGTTGTCCACTTACACATTTTGTGTATAACCCTTCTTGGGTTGGTAACCAAATTGGGCAGTAAACTGAAGCTTGAAATTAAACACTATCTAGATCTATTGCATGTAGTTTTTTAAATATAAAATGCAATTATATGGTTCTTATTGCTTAATTGCATTCCTGAGAAAACCGATTAAAACAGGAATTAAGTGTATCGGTTTGTGTTTTTTCATGTTTGATTCAGAAAAAACTCCAAAGCTCATTCCAGAGACAGGGAGTACATATTATCACAGAGTTCAGCATTATCGTGAGCTGCTGGACTCACTGCCCATGGACGCTTACACACATGGATGCATTCTTCATCCTGAGCTCACCGTGGACTCGCACATCCCGGCCTACGCCAACACGCGCATTCGCGGTAAGTACCACACAAATGTGACCCGTCACATCAAATCGGGTATTATGTCAGGTTATAGATATTTTAAGATTTCAGGTTTAGTCATCTCTATTTTGATACCCGGTTTATTACTGTATTACTGTTTGCTTGCTGAGATATGGCCGGTGCGAGTTTGTTTACGAGGAGAGCCGCACCATGAGATGCTTTAATGTGTATAAGAGCCCTGACGCAGGGCTTCTGAGTGGGTGAATGAAACAGGAGTTTGGGAGAGTGCTTATGATACGCACGGGAAGACCTTTCCGTTTGGAGATGCTGTGGGATTATTAATTTGGAACTTAAAAGGAAAAAAAAGAAAACCGAAAACCCAAAATAATGAGAGCTCCACCGTCTACATGGGAACGGACGGAGCTCTGGGAACTAAAAATAAAAAACTATACCCTCTCAGGGCCTATACCTTTACTGAGGATATATAGGAGAGAGAGCATTTCTTAATTTGTGCTTTGCACTTAAACTAAGAGTGCATGCTGAACTGAGGCATGTCGCTCTCTTTCTCTCTCTCATGCCAGCGTTTTAGGGAGACAGAGGATGGGTCTTTGCCTCTCTCCTTCTCTTAAGCGCGTTGTCTGTCTTACTTTCTTTTCTTTCTGTCTTTTTCTTTTTTTCTTTTCTTTTCTCTTTCTTTGGCTCTGATACCTTACCGGTGCTACCCAAATGATTGCAGAGGTATCAGGACCCTTAAATAAACACGCCGCCAGGTGTGGTGCATTCAGGCTGAATACTGCGGCGTTGCCTGGCAACCGCGTGTCTACCTGGCCGCGCCTCTGCCTGTTCAGAATTCCGCGGGAATCTGCACGTTCTGAGCAGTGTGGTATTTATGCGTACTTATGGTACTTATACTGTTGTTACAGTAACAAGAAAGACGGAATCCTTAGGCTGATTTTGACATTAGGATTTCGATAGTACCTTTAAAAATAACTTCAGCAGCGTCGCAATTTTTTTTAGCGAAAAAAAATGCCTGTTTTTCTGTGACAACTGGAGTAACCAGCTTGAATAGCTTTATTTAAGTGCTTTAAAACAATATTTAAGATTTAAAACCTCATCAGTTCTGTTGAAGGATCAGGATTATCATATATTTATAACCCCATCATCAATTTTTGCAGAAATTGAACATTTGATACATTTTACCTGCTGCACACTGTTCGCCGTAGCACAAACTTATTGTGTGACTTAATACCTGACTTGATATGATGGGTTATCTACAGTACCAGTCTAAAGTTTGGCCACAACTTTGTATTTATTTTAATATTATTATCATCATCAGCTAATAATGCGGTTTTCTCCCTCTCACAGCACAGATAGGGAACACGGATTTGGAGCTGAAGAAACTGGCAGAAGAAAACCCAGAGCTTAAAGATGCTTATATCTCAAAACAGAGACGCTTAAAAGTACACTTGCTGTATATTTGTTATAGTATGATGTTCATGCAATTCAATTTTAGTACCTTGTTTTTGCAACGATAAGTGTGATTAAATAAGATATTCATATCACAGACAAAGCTGTTCGATCACGACAACATGAAATATCTGAAGAAGATTCTGGACGAGCTGGAGAAAGTTATGGATCAGGTGGAGACGGAGCTGCAGAGGAGAGCAGAGGAGACACCAGGTAATAAAACTCCCCGCTTAGCATTGGTGCAAATTCAGTGCGCCATTTGGAAATTGTAATGAATGTGAAATAAAACTGGTGATTTGCAATGTTGCTGTGCAATGTAGTGGACATCTTCATTTCTTCATCTTCATTTCTGCATCTCACGCCATCCTCCTTTCCTTGGAAGGCAAACTACAATCAGTACATCATTTAAAATATGTTTTTTATTGAAATCTCAGCAACAGACATCTTCTTCAATGCAAAAGTGTTTGCGTTAGATATTGATCTTTGATATTTTGGGTTTTGGGTCATCTCATACTGTCGCCTTGCACCTCCAGGGTCTGGGTTCGATTCCCCGGCCAGGCTCGATTCCCGTCTCTGTGTGCATGGAGT
>JAQQZS010000019.1:14985168-14998026 GCA_030068045.1 Platyallabes tihoni | reverse complement strand
ACCATGCGTTTGGGCAGGACCCGCATTTCTCCTGAGGAACGCCGGCGACGCAGAGTGGAGGGGGCCTGTTTCTACTGCGGGAAGATCGGTCATCAACTTAAGTCCTGCCCAGTAATGAGGAGGAACCCCCCGCCTACTTCAACTGGGGGCACTAGAAGGTGCGACTTCAAGAAGTCTCCCAGACCAGCGTCAGCTACTCCCGGTTTTTTTCATCCACGAACAGCAGTCTCACCTGGTGTAGGCATTAATCGACTCGGGCTCCGACCGTAATCTCATCAATGCAGCCTCAGCCAAGGCCCTGGGGAATCCCCTTCCTGCCCTTGGAGACCCACCTTAAGGTCCCAGCCATCGACGGGAGCCACCTTCATGTTATCACTCACAAAACACCTGTCCTAGGCCTACGGGTCTCGGGGAATCACTCCGAACAGATTCCTCTGTTCATCATGGAAGGATCCCACGCCACAGTCGTCCTGGGCCTGCCTTGGTTGATCCGCCATAACCCACACGTCGATTGGGCCAGGAACACCATCATCACCTGGGGCCCTTCATGTTCCACGCCTCTACTCTGTCGCCTCTGAGCAGCCGTCGGACCTCACCAACGTTCCCACTGAGTAGCACGACCTCCAGATGGTGTTTAGCAAATCCCGCGCCATTTCTCCCCCCACCCCACCGACCTTATAATTGTGCCATAGACCTGCTCCCGGGGACCACCCCTCCTAAAGGCCGCCTTTATTCTTTGTCGCTCAAGGAACGCAAGGCCATGGACAACTATATCACGGAGTCCCTCGCAACAGGGATTTTTCGTCCCTCCTCCTCCCCCGCGGGGGCTGGGTTCTTCTTCGTGGGCAAAAAAGACGGGTCCCTTCGTCCTTGCATTGATTATAGGGGCCTAAACGAGATCACGATTAAGAACCGGTACCCTCTTCCACTGATGACCACCGCCTTCGAACTTCTCCAAGCAGCTATTATATAGCAGGCTATTCACCAAACTGGATCTACGCAACGCATACCGCCTTGTCCGTGTTCGAGAAGGTGATGAATGGAAAACGGCCTTCAACACCCCAACGGGTCACTATGAGTATCTAGTGGTCCCGTTTGGCCTAACTAACGCTCCAGCAGTCTTCCAGGCCCTAATTAATGACGTCCTCAGGGATTTCCTAAACTCGTTCGTGTTCGTCTACCTGGATGATATTTTGATTTTTTCCAGAGACCTGGAGGAACATCAATGTCATGTGCGACAGGTGCTGCAAAGACTCCTGGAGAACAATTTGTTCGTCAAAGCAGTTCCACACCACATCAACCACATTTCTCGGGTTCGTCATAGGTCCTTCAGGCATCCAGATGGAGCCCGCCAAGCTCCAAGCAGTTACAGACTGGCCCACGCCCACCTCACAACGGGAACTTCAAAGGTTCTTAGGATTTGCGAACTTTTACCGCCGCTTCATCTGCGGCTACAGCTCCATCGCCACTCCCTTAACAACCTTGACCTCCCCCAAGACACAGTTTTGTTGGAATCAGGAAACCGAGAATGCCTTCCTGGAGCTCAAGAGACAGTTCACGTCCGCCCCTATCCTCATCACACCTGACTCATCACGTCAATTTGTTGTCGAAGTTGATGCTTCCAGCATTGGGGTGGGAGGCATCTCTCAGAGGGCCGCACATGACAATAAGCTGCATCCCTGTTCCTTCTTTTCACTCCGCTTAACCCCTGCCGAGGGAAACTATGGCATCGGTGACCGAGAGCTCCTAGCCATCAAGCTGGCCCTGGAGGAATGGAGACATTGGTTAGAGGGATCAGAGGTCCCGTTCCTGGTTTGGACCGACCACAAGAACCTTGAGTACCTACGAGGCGCCAAGAGGCTCAACTCCCGCCAGGCACGGTGGTCGCTTTTCTTCGCTAGGTTCAACTTCATCCTCTCCTATCGCCCAGGTTCCAAGAACTCAAAACCTGATGCCCTCTCCAGACAGTTTTCGTCTACCCAAGGTCCCACTGCCTGTGACACTATTCTTCCTTCCTCCTGCTTGCTCGCAGCTGCCGTATTGGACATAGAAACCATGGTCAAACAGGCCCTGTCCCATGAACCAGGGCCCAGTAACGTGCCCACAAATCGCCTCTTTGTACCCCGTACCCTACGATCTCAGGTTTTGCAATGGGGGCATAGCTCCAAGCTCTCCTGCCATCCTGGTGCTATGCGCACCCTGTCTCAAGTCCAACAGCGTTTTTGGTGGTCAACGTTGAAGGAAGATGTGTCCAGATTTGTGGCAGCATGTGCCGTCTGTTCAAGATGCAAGCATGCCAACACCGCCCCTGCAGGGTTCCTCAGACCTTTACCAATTCCATCCCGCCCATGGTCCGACATTTCATTAGATTTTGTTACAGGACTACCCATCTCCGGCGGTCATACCTGTATCATGACTGTAGTTGTCCGGTTCTCCAAGGCAGCCCACTTCATCCCCCTGTCAAAACTTCCGTCCGCAAAAGAGACCGTGCAACTCCTGATCCTCCATGTTTTCAAGCTCCATGGCCTTCTCAAGGACATTGTTTCTGATCGTGGCCCACAGTTCACCTCTCAGTTCTGGAAGGCATTTTGTAAGCACATCGGAGCCACCCCAAGTCTGTCATCAGGATTTCACCCTCAATCCAATGGGCAGACGGAGAGGAAGAACCAGGCCTTCGAGGTCGCCCTGAGGTGCATGACCTCCCGGGATGTCGCCTCGTGGAGCAAATTTCTGCCCTGGGTCGAATATGCCCACAACTCCCTAGTCTCTTCTTCTACTGGGCTGTCTCCCTTCCAGTGCTGCCTGGGTTACCAACCACCCTTGTTCCCCTCTCAGGAAGAGGAGGTCAGCGTCCCTTCTGTCCAAGCCTTCATCCGCCGCTGCAGGAGGACCTGGACTCAAGTCAGAAAGATGCTGCTACGACAAAGCAAAGCTGACAAGAAACAAGCAGACCGTAGACGCTCTCAGGCCCCCAAGTACAGGATAGGGCAGAGAGTCATGCTGTCCACCAGAGACCTTCCTCTAAAGACCCTATCTCGCAAGCTTTCACCCCGTTACATCGGCCCTTTCACCATAACCAAGATTGTCAATCCTTGCCTTCTCCTGAATCAGACCAAAAACGGTGAGCTACAAGTCAGGGGATCAAAGTAGTTTGCTATGGGTACCACACAGGTTCTTAAACTTCAAATTTTAAAATTGAGCGAGGTTGAGATCATTCCATTGTGCTCGGAAGACTTGGCTGAATTTTTGTTATAAGTTTTGATAGGAGCCCCTATTACCAAATAAGAAAAATGGGATTTTTGGGAAACGCATGACTTTTCCTTAGAAAAGTAATAGCCAGCCATTCTCAGCTAGGATGAACTGCAATAATAAAACCTCTTTACATGTGGTAAATTTGAGACTTCTACAAAATGCTTGTCTACAATCAATCAAATTTGGTCTCAATGCCTACGAGTGGGGCAGTGGTAAAGTGCCAATCACCAATTCCAAGTGGAAGGAGTGGATAGCGCTGTCCTCCTGGTGTGTTATGCCGACCCCAACGGTGCGTGAGCATGCAGTTCGAAAAGATGCGGTCGGCTGGCGTCACGTGGTTCGGAGGAAACATGCGATAGTCTTTGGCCCTCCCGACTGAATGGTAGTAGTAGCCGTAATGTGGGAGCCCCCTAGTGACGGGGAGGAATTGGATGCGACTAAATTATGGAGAAAATCTGGGGGAAAAAAAATTTTTGGTCTCAATGCTAAGTCTATGGGATTTTTTCCCCATTATATGCAAAGGAGCAAATTTGGGGCACAAGGGGCACTTGCAGGGAATGTTCTGACACAGCTTGCAAACCTATACAAGCTTGCAAACCTATACAAATGTGGTGAATTTTATCTTACTGCAAAATTCTTGCTCTACAATTCTTTGTCTGACACAAATTGGAAGCCTCTTCAAATGTGGTAAACTTGTACATTTCTATCAAATTCTCACTCTGCACTAGAGTCTGTCAAAATTGGTATCAATGTTAAGTCTATGGGATTTTTTGGGGAGCTTAATTGCCCATTGTGGGGGCAATTTACTGCCAGCCCCTCAGAAAAGTCTTAGCACCCCAATCCTGAATAAGCCGCATGATTTGACACCTCTTTTATGGATGTATGACCAACGATACTGTAGTAGTTATGCGCCGAAATCTGCATTACTGTATATGTCAATGGGGCAAAATTTGGCACCTTTTCTGCCCAAGGGGCAAAACTTGTACCCTCTTGGGGGTTATGTTCTGACACAACTTGCAAGCCTCTTCAAATGTGATGAATTTGAGATTTCTACCAAATTTCAATCCGTCAAGGTTGGTCTCAATGTTAAGTCTATGGGATTTTTTCCCCATTATAGGTCACTGGGGCAAATTTGGGGACCTCTTGTGCCCCAGGGGTAAAACTTATACCCTTGTGCTGGATATGTTCTAACACAGGCTGCAAACCTCTTCAAATGTGGTAAATTTGACCTTTATACAAAATTCCCTCTTTGCGCTACAATCCGTCAAATTTGGTCTCAATATTAAGTCTATGGGACTTTTTAGGACCCACCCCTTAGAAAAGTCATAGCACCCCATTCCCGAATAAGCTGCACGATTTGACACCTCATTCATGGGTCTACGACAAACGGTGCGGGACTAGTTACGTGCCAAACTTTTGTACGGAAGTGTTTCATGGAATTTGGATGCCTTTAAAAATCTACATTAGGGTTAAACATTATGTTACTACCCAATTAAAAGCAAAACCCATAAAAATCACAAATGCAGCTTTCTACCTGATTTTAAGTGTGTGTATGCATGTGTGTGTGTGTGTGTGTGTGTGTGTCTTTCATATTATTTATTCGATGAGACCTCAAGATGTAATGCATAATTCATCCCTAACCGCTTCATTATCAAACTATTGATAATAAGGTTTACACGCCCCATCTTATATCATGACCAGTCACGACTGCTCTCAATTTTAAATAATAATAAAAAAGAATGTCAAATTATGGCTTTTTTATTTGTCCATGTAGGAACATGACCATGTTTTAGAAAAGATAAAAAAAGACTTAGCACCTACCTATACTTGAAGTCACTGTTTGCCAGGTTAAGGATCTGAAACCTTATTTGCCCTGAGATCAAAGCTCTTAGATACTGACAGTTTGGGAGTGTTTGTGCAGCAAACAGAAGCATTCACACACTACCATGAGGAGACACACAGGCCGTGTGAGGGATACTGAGCTAAAATCTCAGAGAGCTGTTTGAGGTGAAACACAGCTTAGAGACAAGAGCAACGAAACACACTCTTAGCTGACATGCTGGGTGCACTCAGAAACGAAGCTGCGCTGAAGTTCCCAATCATCTGAAACATTTTCCAAGCACTAAAATATTGGAAACTTTTGGAACCTCATCTGAAATAAAGAAGACTGAGGACTGAGTGTACCTTGGAGAAGCTGTTATAACTATCAACTGCACTTAAGTCGTATTATTAAAGTTATATTCTGTTCAAATCTGACTATTTACAGTACTGTGTAAAAGTCTTGAGCCACTCCTTCTTGTATTTTTAAGGTCGTCTTGAGGAATAGTTCTCCAGGCTTCCTGAAGGACTTTTTGTCTTCTGTTTTTGGCAAGTTTTTGACGCTCATTTTAAGTCCAGTCCCTGGACCTGACAGAGTTTCAGAGGAATGTTTTTTGTTTGTTAAATCACACGGTCACACCTATGAAGCATTAAATCAAAATCATCTAACTTAAGGCATGAACCAGTGAGAAACATGTACAGATGATGACATAATCAGGACAGTTATTAGTATACTGATGATGCTGAATGTTAAATGGAACAGATGAGAGGGGAAATGAGATTGCTGCTTAAGTTGTTACATAAACAACCAATTTTTAAATGTTATGTTTTTGGCACTTTGAAATTTGTCACACAGTAAGACATTTGTTCCCCTAATGTAGATTTGCACAGTACTGTACGCAGTGTATTGTGTTCACTGATTCTTATATATTAATATTTCTATTGTAACAGCTTTTTCTCTACACTAGACACTATACGTATACATAATCTAAGCCTAATAATAAATTGATTAAAAACCTGTTGTTATGTAACATATAGTTTTTATTGTGATAATTTTCTTTAAGAGAGGTTTATGTGTTTATGGAAGGAGTCTCCAGTGCTAGTGTGATAGGTTTTCCACATTTGACAGAGTATGTCAAATTTCGGGGTTTTTAGATATTGTGACAAGTTTTTTCTTAATTTAAGGTCAGAGGAAAGAAAAAGGAAGGGTGATGAAAGAATGACCATTTAATGCGTTTAAGTGAAAACTTGTTTTCCAGACATTTAATGTAAATATAAATTGAGACATATTGTTAAATACATACTGTACAGACTTTTTTACATTTTACATTTTTTTTGTAATTAGTCGAAATTAGTTTAACCAACCCATTTATTTCCCCAGGGATTACAAGTTTAATGTAGTATTATAAAATATGATAATATTCCTTTGGATGAATTCTACGTTTTCTATTCGATCTGACGTGCTGTTTTTTAGATTATATGTCTGGATAGAGAATTCACCTGGCAGACGCTTCACACGCTTTTCAGCCATAACACTTTTACAGTCGTAGCAAGCTCAATATGTGTTCAGTGCTGCATGAACTCACTGAAGTAATGTGTTCAGGCTTGCAAATGCACAGAGGTCAATGGTCATTTCATGGGTACCTTCTGTCAGAATGCACACAGAAGGTAGCCATGAAACTTGCGTGTTGAATAAAATATACTTCATGCATTCCTGGATTTGCCCCGAAATGAGATATATTAACATTGTTTTAGAGGAAATATGTATGCTATTACTGTAAATCAGTAATGCACAAAGCTACACATTTCATCTCCCACACACACACACACACACACACACACACACACACACACACAGTTCAAAATGCCTAGCTAGGGTGTAAAATCCAGTGCAGCAGCTAGTTTCCCATAATTCATCAATTCATTATGATTGTAAATTCTCCTGGTGATACATTGTGAATATGATGAGTGCTTTATTAAATAAAGTTTACATTTATATATAACTTCATAATGTATATATATATTATAATATAGATTATAATAATTTAGTATTTATTGTAAGTGTATAACATACTGTAGATGTTTAACTCCCTTTTGTACTTTAGCACCATAAAAGCATAAACTGAGCAGTCATAACATTAAAAATATTTGGGTTACGGGGTAGGGCCTATATGGATCAGACTTGTTTGTCTGCCACATCCCATGGATGCTCGATCGGATTAGGATCTGGGGAGGCCGGGTCAGCCAGAGGGCCCCAAAAAATGTATACACACTACAACATGAAAAATGTATACACACTACAACATGAAAAATGGATGGGCAAAATAAAAAATCACAGTCAAATGATAGCATTGATTATGGTGTGACTACTGACATTGTCCTTTAATACTAAATGTAAATGTAATACTACATATTGCTGCCAGAATACAAATTTAAAAAACAACAACATAGAAGTGTTGAAGTGTGTATACACTTTTTGGGCCACTCTGTGTATATACTGTATATGAGGTACTGTACAGTCATAGGACTTGTATCATTGTATGAAAATATTTGCCCAATTATGCCTCTGGAAATAAGAAAAAAACCCTTAGTGTAATTCCTCATAATGCCTTTAGAGCATTTGTCATAACCAAAACCTGGTTGAATTTTTTTTTTTTTAATGCGTGCATGCGTGCGGTGAGGTGATTACCGAGATGGAACTTTTCCTCAAGAGCCAAAAAAAGGTGGTCACCAGTGTGGCGCCTTTGGTGGAGGATATGTAGAGAAGGACTGAGATTTTTATTACATTATTTTTTCTTAGCAATAATATTAATAACAATTTTATGATTGGCAAATTTTATATTATATAATACACATTTTACTATGTAAATTTCAAACTTTTTATGTAGAATTGTTGCAACTTTTGAACACACTTTTGAACTTTTGAACAATTGTTTATCCCTATGGATACTTAACAATGTTGTTTAATACACTTAGTTTACTTAGTATAGTAGTGTTAGGTTTCATCTCAGTAATGATTATCATGCTATGTTGGCAATGTATTGCCAAGCTAGTATTCGTCATTTCAGACTAGCTGTGGATCAAATTTACATAGGAATATAAAGCTTTACACATGTTTTAAACTTCTGTGATGTTTAAAATCTATTTGTATTACAGTGCTGAAAATTGGTGGGTGATATGATTGGATCATCATTAACAGATTGTTTAGATGTGACATATTATGTACATGCTCATTAAACAGCCTGATTTTCCTGAAATTGTCTCTAATGTTGATTATCAATTTCAGTTTGTAGCTCAAATACTGTTTTGTGTGTTTCCTCTCTTTTTAGTGCACCATAAAATTCGCACCAAATAATTCACTGATGTCGTTTGTTATATTGTGTGTGGTAATAAAATTTAGTACTAGAAGAAGTATGTGCTTGGAATACAGAGAAAAATGCATGGTTCTGCTACTCTGTGGTACAATATCAAGAATTTCTATTAAGAACATTTTAAATGTTAGGCCCTGTAAAGCCTCAGCACAAATGATATATTATAGTATTTTATCAGTGAGCCTATACAAACATCAATTTGCATTATTAATGTTTATTTGAAGGTATTACATGCCTTATAAATGTCAATATGTGGAAATTTATTTTATTTCATTCCTTTTTGGGTTTTGTCCCTGTCCTCCTAACATTGCAACATCAGATAATTTGCAACTTCTGGGACCGGCATTGCATGCATTGGCTGGCTTGCATGGGGTTTCGAATCAAGGATCTTGCCTGAGGACCCCAAAGTGGTGACCCAATGGTGGCTGGGCTTGAACCGCTAACCAGCCAATCAGCAACCCAAACCCTTAACCACATGAGCCATCATATATTGCTAGATTTGGGAGGTTGGCTTTGGATGGCTCCATCAACATGGCATAAGTCATGTGACTTTTCCTGGACTGACATAAGCCTCAGAACATAGTAGCATTAAAGATTCACTGGCGAATTCAACACAAACTTTAATGTCAGAAGTAACATCAGTAACATCTACTGACTAAAGCAGTATTAAATGCTAGATTTTGGCTTTAGAGTTGTTGTGTTGTTGTTCAGTGTTGTAATGTTTTTCCTTAATATTGTTTCCATCTTGAATGCCCTGGCGCTCATCTGGGATGCACAATTATCCTTTCAACAATTTATGATATTGTTGCAACCCTATCTGTAATTGATCAGATGGAAAATGTTTTATAGTAGTTGCTTATAATGATCACATATTGTATTATAGTATTTTGTTGGTTTAACACACCATATTTTTTTTTACTGGGTCATTTTTCATTCAATGAATTAAAATGCTAGTACAATATATAAATCCATCTTAAGCTAGAAAGATTACAAGCAAATAAAATGAGATGCTAGAGATTATTTAGAAAAAATGTGTAATAAAAATCTAAAGGTTTATGTCAGTTACAAAACGATCATATGACAAAACTTCTGAAGCTTAGACTATAATAGACACATTTATTCAGACTGGAGGGTTGTAAAATTTACCTAGGTCCATGGTATGTGTTTGTTTCTTTGACATTCCTAAAAAATAAATATAACTGTAAATGTTTCAAAGGTGTAACAATAATAGATTGTAACATTAAAAATGGTAATCATTGGCAAAGTCATGTTGTTGTCCTATACTGTAACAGGATTATTATTTTTATTTGGATAGACATTTCATCACAGAAAGAGACCAGAAAACCATTATGTGCACCATATGAAAGATAAGACTTTTACGCTTATTAGTGATCCATGTTGAGAATCAGAAAACATTTTCTAACTTAGGGCTGAGTTAAAGTATGCTTCTTACAGTATGTTGGACTCCCTACTGTTTCCAGTTAATAAGGAAACAATTTAGATTTATTGCTTTATTCAGCAAAGTGCATTTATGTATTTACTATTATTGGAATTTCAGCAAAAATATTTCCTCTTTCATAAATATTTTTCAGTTCTTTGGTCTCCAACGGTTGAGAGGCTGTGTATATTACCCACTGTGCTCACAACATGATATTTTTCACATTTAGAAATAGTGAATTAATGGTAAAATGAATGAGTAATAGCATACATTATATGTTTAACTGCATAATGTGCAACATACAGCTAGGAGCACATGTAAAAATAATGAAAGCTAAAATAATAAATAAAAACCATGATTCATCAAACATGATAAACCACAAACATAAAATACAAATCTTTAATGTAATAACCAAACAAACCTCATATATTTCCCACAAACTTAACATCAACTGCTATTACGTTTGAGGGACATTTTTTTGTGCGATTAAAACATTAAAATTGAAGATTTTGGTTATGATTGTTTTTTGGGAAATGTAATATATATTTGTGGGATTATTACACTAAAATCTTCAGATTTATACAGTATAACATCTGTGGTTTCAACATTATTATGTTTGTAGGAAATGTATTAGATTTGAGAGATTATTACGTACATTAAAAGCTGCTGGTTTGTATTACAGTTGTCGTTTATTATGTTGGCAGGTGTTACAACACGCATTATGCCTATATTCATTTATCATTATCTTTTATTTTGTAGCTTCATAAATTATGCACTATTTAAAAGGACATGCAATATAATAAAAAAGTGCTGAATCAAGAGCTACTCCCTACTCATCTTTAAATGTTTTTTTGTCCTAAAGGGGATCTATTATGCAGAATTCATGTTTTACTCTTTTTTTTTTATTCAGATGGGTGTCCAACGTGCATTTTCTTAAGGGGAGTGAAACAGTAGGTAGAGGTAGAGTTTGAAAAAAAAAAGCATTATCTGAGACCTATTTGGACACACACTTTGGAGGAGTTCTAAGATCTATCTTAAGAGTAAAATATGAGACCTTTAAAGGTGTTTAAAAGTGACCGCAGAAAATCAACTTTATTAGAATTGTGTATAATTTTATGTATGTAAGACAAATAGTGATAAATGGTGTCTAAATGACATAATATTGTATGAGAAATTGAATTTGTTTTAATTATAGCAGCCTATTCATCACTGTTGGACTGGTCTCTCTGGTGTGGACCTGAATGTACAGCTGCGTAGTGTTAGACTTCCATTTTAGCAGCTAGGTAACATTTTGGATTCAACATTCACCCACAGAAAACCCCAGACAAACCCTGACAGTTTTACATCATTTGTCAAAACATATGTTCGATGTTTTATGTTGGGAGTGTTTTCCAAAGTGACTAAAAACCGGGAGCAAAGCTCGTCAGTTATATAAACTCCACAAATAAATGTCATAAAGATCCACACAGATAACAGGGTCGTTGTACACAAGCCTGGATTTTATGATTTGTTATTGTCTGAATGGTGCAGTATGGAAGTTATTAAGGCAGGAATAGGAATGTAGAAAACCATAATGGTTGTTTTTTCTTGGAGAGGAAATATGTTTCTGCGCTGTAAAAATGAAGAATACTTGGGGCTCCCCGTGGGGTTCCTCACTTTACTTCACTGGCAGGAACCTAGAGACTCGCTCTCGGAGGAATCTTACACTTCTTACACTTATTTTTTTTTTTTTTGAGTGGAAACCATCAAATCTTTGGTGCTGAGATAATAATCATAAACTGTAAATATGTAAGTCTGGTTTACTTTGACATCCGCATGGCTACATAGCAAGCATTATCAAGTAACCTAACATTTAAAATAGTATATACAGTAGATGTGGTGGTCTGGGAAAACCCATTCGATGTCACTGGGGTTAAACTCTGGCAACCATCTAATTTCTACATTAAGAAAATGTAAATAGACCAAAACAAAGTATGAATTTTTCAATAGATAATTTTTTTTATTTAACCTAGCGGTGATGTACAAATCGTTGAAGTGAGTGTGGCTTCTATTGTTGAGTGGGATCTCCAATGTAACTAATCATTTTATAAGAATGTAATATAGAGTTCTGTTTAAATAATATGAGCAATTAAAAGTACTTTGGTGCTTAGGTTTCAAATGAAAGGAATCAGAAGATTAGGAACTGTTCCTTTATGATGGAATGCATGAAATATTTCCATAAGTTGTGCATGCGTAGTAAAATTCCTGACATCCGAAGTAACTGGAACTATTAAATGTAGGCTTGAAAATTCCATCGATGTACTGGTGCTAAGGTCTCTCAGCTTATCCATGAACTGCATTAAAATTCTGGTTAAATGAAAATGTTCACTAGGGAACTTTTAGGCATTTGGATTAGGATGCTTGGGGACTCAATGAAACCCATGCATGATAGAACCCAGCTCCACCCTGTCATTCCTAAGATCGCCCAGCAACATAACTATTTAATAGGATATCTCGACCAACCATAAAGCTCCTGTTAGTTTTCTTAAGTGCGCATTAACTGTGGAATTAATGTCATATTAAAAATACGTTTTTATATTTGTCTCTAAAAAAACAATACAGATGACAGATTTTTTACAGTGAATAGAACATATCCTGGATTTTGAATAATGACCAGACGTACATTTTAAAGTCATAAAAGTGCCCTGAGTTTGTCCAGAAATCAGCAAATGACGTACTACAGCATTTTAAGATGATGTCAGAAAGATCTGTGCCAAAGAACAGAGGATTATGTAATAAATCGCATAAATCTTAAAAACGACTGTTTCTCATTTCAGTATAAAAGAACCTGTGTGATATTTCACACACACACAGACACACACACACAGACACACATATATATATACTAAACAAAAATATAAATGCAACACTTTTATTTTTGCTCCCATTTTTCATGAGCTGAACTCAAAGATCTGTAACATTTTCTACATACACAAAAGA
>JAQQZS010000019.1:14936560-14949598 GCA_030068045.1 Platyallabes tihoni | reverse complement strand
CCATTTGGCTCCTTGGCAGCCAAAGGAGATAGATCTCCTATTAGGATAATTTGGTCTGGGTTTTCCAGGGTTAAAAATATAGAAGCATGTATAGTATTTCATTCTTTTATTATTATTTTTTGGTTAAAATTTCATCATCTTTAGTGTTTCCCTAGTTTTGCGACGTTAAGGATGATTCATCAGGAGATGTTCAGAAAGACGTCTTTCCCTGTGTTGAGGTTTGACGTCATCCTTGGCTCGAAGCATGCCGGCTTTTCACAGTGTTGATCAGTCTTTCGGGGGTCAGTGGATAATTTCCTCGCTTATCTTCTGTTTTCTTTTCGACCCTTGCCAGCTGTACAAACCAAAACCAGATGTTATGATGAAACCTGCCAGGAACCGGGTGAGAGAAACAAGGCATTACGTCTGCAAGTGATGTGTTTCAGGGGTTGGGGTGGGATTCCAAACACCTTCAGAAGGCCTGCAGGTTTTTTCTCCCCCCACTTTTTTTTTTTTGCCTTTTCTTTTTTTGTGTGACAGTCACTGTGCTATAAAAAGGCAGCAGCTCCACGCTGAAAGCACAGTCATCTTGTCTTTTACAACAGGAGGAGTTTCACAGACAAGCCGGCTTTTGGACACACACACACTCATAGACACACACACACACACACACACACACACACACACACACACACACATAGACATAGGATCTGTTCCTCCAAACAAAGACACTCTTTGATCATTTTAGTCAAGGTATAGACTTTTAAACTGCAGCTGCATTGTTATATATAAACTACTGTATACTGTAGGTCTTTACTAATGTATGAATGTATTCTTATTATTTAAAGGTCAAAAAGATCTGTGCATTTTTTTTTTTTGCTGAGAATTTCTGAAAGTGAACAGCCAAGTCAGAGAAGACTTTTTTTTTTTCACTTCTCCACCAGACAGATCTTGAAGAACGGATTTCCTGAATCCAAACCTCCAAGAAGGTCATGATGAATGAGCACAGCTTGGCCATTGATTTGCTGCTGATCTGCATGTCTTGTGGAGCAGCAAGTGTCCTTGCAACATTTAATTCCACCGTCTCGGCTCCACCATCCACGAGTTTCTCTGACAACAACTTCAAATATCACATGGACCATGTAAACCTTCCAAAAAGCAGGCGGAAGAGGTACATTTCCCAAGACGACCGGCTGGCCATCCTCGATTACCACAACAAAGTCAGAGGAAACGTTTTTCCACCAGCATCCAACATGGAACACATGGTAAGAAAGCATAGCATTTCCCTGTTAGAAATGTTAATTAAATGAAATAATTTGGTAGAAAGTTTGATTTTCACTTGTGTGTATGGGTGACCCGAATAAAGTTCACTGGGTTCAGATTCTCAGTGCAAGAGGAAATCAGTCTTTCTGGGCATATTATATTAATAAAACTATCGCTTTCATGGAATAGTAAAACATTGCTGACAGATATAGTAAGATTAATAGCTAAGATTATGACTGTCTAGCTGCACTTACTTCTTTTCTTTCCATCTTGGACATTTCTTGCTTACTACTGTGTAGTTACAAACTGAGGTAAGTTAGGAGTATAGGATTCCATACACTTTATGAAACAGTAAATTACACTCTGCGGGCATGTATTAAATGTGAACTGGTGCTATCCATATCTAAAGCTATTCATGAAACCGAATGTGCCATGATTTTCCTATTAATCTAATTTAACAGTAGTAACAAATCCCTTATGTGACATGGGGATGCTAAAGCTACATGGTGGAGAACACTTTTTCCTGGTTTCAACATTCGCATTGGCACAATCACATTTTTTTCACCTTATAACCTTAAATGTGAGAGAATTCATCAACAAGATTTTTTTAAGACTTACAGAACATAATGTAATGTTACTATTATAATACATTTTATTTTATTTTATTTTGTTGTTGGAAAGTTTAAAGCACTTTTTATTACTGGCAGCATATTAAGTTTAGTCAGCAATAACATGCATCATCAATACAAGGGGCGTTCAAGTCAAACCAGGACTTGTGATGAAATTTCTTGGGAATGAAGGCGTAAAACTGATAGACATTTACAGAAAACTTCAAGCACGATCATATATTCGTGAATGACGATCCTGACTGAGGTTGCTCGGAACCCGTCGTAGTCATTCCCATGAACATTTAACAAGTGGAACACCAGATCCTTGAGAATTGACGGATAACTTCTCACCAACTTGTGGACGACATGCATGTGTCTGTGGGAGCTGTACACACAATCATTCACCAACACCACTTGCACATTACAGGAACTCGGCTGGGAGTTATTGCCACATCCCATGTGCGGTCCTGACCTCATTCCAGGCCATTTCCACATGTATTCCATTATGTTGGAATATGTTGAATGATCTATTATGTTGGAATATGTTGAATGATCAGACTGAAACACTGGCCTCCCAGGAACTCCTGGTACAACATTCTGAGAAACTGAGAAAACTTATATCTGAGCACTAGTGAAACACCAGGCAAAGTGCATTTTTTTTCTCTTATAACCATGTTTGTTATTCTGCACAATCAAAAGTCCCAGTTTGACTTGAACATGATCATAGTTTAGTTTTCTGATTATTAGCACTAAGAAAATGCTAATAGCAGACAGTGATGATAGAAAAAGCCACATTTTGTCTCCTGCTGCTTGTCATGAACCTAAAAACATGATTGATGATTTAAAGAGTTTATTTGAATCTGAACACAATCACAGGGTTTATCTAAATATTACTGTTCTGTAACTGTTTAAGTTCTCAGACATAGGAAATGATTCAAGATAATGTAGGACCTTGCAGTTTCTCAGTAATACGACAAGCTGCAACTTGTCTTAGCAAGAAAAAAACAAAACAAATGGCTTCTCATTTCATGTACAGCAACTAACAACAAGCAGTCAATTGTTTTAGGGATGTTCCATGCAAGAATATAACACATAGGGATGTGCTGTTATAGGAATGTAACATACAGGTCATCAAAAATGCTGGTCATGACAGCACTAACAAGTATTTTATAACAACAGCTCCAGTTAACTCACAAGTAGGTGTATTGGAATGTGGCCTGGGATCTGAACTTTGCATACATTTTTAGCCGAACTTTTCCAACAAATGTGTCCCTGACTGTCTTGCTAATGTGCAGCTGTTGTAAAGATTCGAATGACCCAGACCACCAAAGTAGCTGCGACATAAATACTTAACAAAGAGTTAAAAAAGGAGGGTTCTAAAGATGAATTGATTCATTTTCCTTGGACATCCATTGGTGTTTTTGGTAAAGTAACAAAATCATGCTCATGTTGAAAGCAAGGTCATAATTAACAATGCCATTTTTCATCTTCTATCCAGAGTTTTTCGGGTATTTTCTTAAATAACCTGTCAGTTGTTTGGTCACGTCACGGAGATCAGATTTTAGATCAAGACGTAGTGGTTTATAGCCAAATGCTGTATTTTATATTTTGAGCCATGTAGTGTGGCCAAACAAATAATCACATAATAGTCATGTAATATTATACACTCTCGTGTTTCTGGAGTAGTATATCCTCAATGGAGCATATTTTGTACAGCTATTATACTGTATATATTTTTATAACTGAAATAATATGATCTGGATTGATAGACTCTAGCGGAAACAGTGAAGATAGCCTACTTTTACTTTTACTTTTACACAGGGCCTCTTGATGGTCCCACTTTAATAAGAAGTCATTTATGGCATTTAAAAGACAACCTTATCCAGGGTGACATACAGTTACGCAACTCAGCACTTGATGGTGGCAGTGCCGGTATGTGAACTTACAACCTTCCAAATTAGTAGTCTAATGTCTGAACCACCGAGAGAGCATTGCTCTTTGTTTGGTACCACAGATTGTATGTATATAATTGACAAACCCTCTGTGACATCATTCATAGGTTTTCCGAAGAGCGGTTTTGAAGCTCAACAGTCACCTAAAGCCCAGTTAATCCATACTTGGGCAAATGGGTGGAACATGCCTACTTACCTCAGTTACCACAAGCTAGCTATAGCTTAGCAAAAATGCTAAGGTGGCTAACATTAATTTATATGCTAATGCTACTTTTCATTTGATTGAACTCTGTCTTCCATTACATTCTCCTTTGTAGTGGTCACTCAAATTGGTCATGCCCCTAATTATACATTATATATTACATTACTTATAATTTTTACTGATTTATATGCTGAAGCTATATAAAAATTCACCCTGTACAGTTGTCATGAATGGAAAATCTAGCTATTGATACCAGAACTGTTTTTGTTCCAGGTTGCAAACATTTATTTCTGTTGTCATTTATTTCATGGGGGTCTATGGGGATTGACTCCCTTTTGGTGGTCTTTTGAGAATCTGCACGTTTTGGCACATCTGCTTTGGGCTAATTTTTTAGAACCAGGGTTTGTCCCGTCTTTATTTTGGGGAGATTTTATACTGTATATGTATACGTTCTAAACTAATGAAGAGCTTCTAGCTTGCAGCTTGGATTTACCCAAATAATATCATGATTGGTCTTTCTTAAAATGGAAACAGTAAATGGAAACACATGGCAACATATTCCTTTAACAAGGCTTCATTTGTCTGGTTATTTCCTATTGGATGAAATAAAAAAGAATAAAAAATTATATAAAATAAAATTATTAAAAAAACATACCAGTGAACAGAATCCGTCTTGTTTTGTTTGCAATCTGCCCTAAATGTACATAGTGTAATAAACCACACCAACAATCCCCTGTGGTATTACTGGTGGAATTAGGATAAGGGGAACATTGTGCTTCTTTTTTTCCTTCCTAAACTTTTCCAGCAGCATTGTCATTCTTACTTGATGATTTGGTTTTGTACTTCATTCACCTAATGCTATTCTGTAATTGCCAGACCAGTCCTTTAAGAAGTGTGTTTACAGGAAGATAATTAGTAATCAGTAATTGCAGCAATTGATGTTACATTTTGGGTTTATTTTAGGTCTGGGATGAAACCCTTGCTAAGAGAGCAGAAGAGTGGGCTTCTATGTGTCTTTGGGAACACGGCCCTCGCAGTCTTCTCAGATTCCTTGGGCAAAATCTTTCTGTACGAACTGGAAGGTATGTCTTTCACATATTCAGATTTACCAGCAACTAATAAACTATAATGTTGGATTTGAACATATTTTACACAAAATGTATAATGTGCAACATATCAATATATTGTATCTCATATAGAAGACTGGCAAATTAGTGGAAAATTTTGGTACAGAAGTAGTCCCTTCTAAACAGTGGGTGTGGTCTCTTTCAATGTGACCACGCCCTAATCCACAGGTCACAGTTGCTCACTGAATTGTTTATTGAGTATGGAAATGATGTCAATTATTTGCTTTGAATGTTCACAATATCCAGATCTCAGCCCAGTTAACAGATTTTGGCGTCACATGTTTGACAGCGCTCTCTACCACTATTATTAAAATGCCATTTCACGCTCATTACTCTAGTATAGTTCCAGAGACTTGAATCTTCTGGTTACATTACTAAGACATTGTATGTCATTTTTTCTAATGTGTCAATTTTTAAAAATTTTTTAACTACATCTGTTTGTCTACCAATCTGTCTGTCTATCTGTTTAATGCTGTGCAGATCTTCAGTAGCAAATTCTTATTTGATGTTTTAGGTACAGATCCATCCTGCAGCTGGTGAAGCCATGGTATGATGAAGTGAAAGATTATTCTTTCCCCTATCCACGAGACTGCCATCCCAGATGCCCTCTTAAATGTTACGGGCCCATGTGTACACATTACACGCAAGTAAGTTTATTAGGTCAGCGAGTCATTTGGACGATATTACAAGCAAATCTATAAACACAATTCTTGTTTTGAAGATTAACAATATGTAGGTAACTTAGCCATTTACAATAATCCTACTTGGAATGACAATACCAGTGTAATAGGGTAAAGTAGTTTGCATTGTTAGGACATCAGGCAGAAAGATACTCACTGAACCCAAATAACAAAAAGATATATTTAAATATGATATAATTTACTTATTTTCCATTTATGGGTATTATTTATTGGACTTGGGTTGATTGAACTCTCATTGCAGATGGTTTGGGCTACTTCAAATAAAGTCGGATGTGCCATCCATACGTGTCACAATATGAACGTGTGGGGCTCAGTTTGGAGGAGGGCAACGTATTTGGTGTGCAACTATTCAGGAAAGTAAGTATAAGCAAAGACACACACACAAACACAGCCATTGAATCTATTTATAGTTTCCATAACTGCAATGTATGGTGTCCTTAAGATCCATGTATACCATGTAGCTACCATACTGTAAACATCATACAGTAGCTCTGTTGAATTTTGCAAACTGATTAGGAAGAAGGAATTTACTTTATTACTGTATGAAGATTTTAGCTTTATTACAACAGAATAGACAACATTAACCCATAAAAAGGTATATATTTTTATATAGATATGAAGATAGGATATAGGAAATGTTTATTTAACTTGTACTGTATGAAAAAAAACCCTTCAGGGTCAGTGCTTGGTAACAATTAAAGGCCTACAGTAGCTGTTCCTTTAAGCTTTCCACCGCAGTTTCCAGTCTTCATGATGTTCAGCTTTGTGGTAATTTCTCTGTAAAATAGTTGATTTTTATAATTAACTAATAAAGAGAGGCAAGAAGAGTAAAGGCCAGAGAGAGCATTTATAGCTACTATAATTTAAGTGATTATAAAAACTGTCGTGTTTTACATTCATTTCACAATCCTGAGTGTGACTATAAATGTATAAAAAAGTATGACATGCTGTTTTTTTATAGCTAAATTTCTTAAAAGTTTATCAATTAGTGTGATATACAGTAAGATGAATAAATGATTTCTGAATATAACGTTATAGGAAAATAATGCACTTTGGGCTGATAATGGCTCTCACTTTGCATCACATCATCTATTTGTTGATTCATTTCCTATGACAGCACACACTATCATGCTTTTATTCCTTATATACTACACACAAGTGATAGATTATCCCTGATAGTTATACATATTTTGTGTATAGTCTTCTTAGCAATGTTATCGAGTCCAGCTACCATTTAGGTTTACAAATGTACAATTACCGACTTCAGCCCATCTGTTGCTCTCCGTAACGTCAGCCCTCCTCTACCTAATCCATCAATGAGTACAGACCACACAGGATCGTTCGTGACCAGATTATTTGGGTGGTAGCTACAGGACTGCTTTTGGATGGATATTTTTGGTTTGTGACACTGCAGTGTTTCCCTGTAAAGCTTCTGTTCAAAGTTCTGTACCCAATAAATTAACCTGATTAAAATCCAAGTCAAAACAAATGGAGGAATAAAAGACAATATTTAACAACCCTAATTAAAAGCAGTATTAAACAATGGCATCTTCCTCTAAATATGGACTATATATTAAATTATGAATTAGAGAATTATTATGAGTGAGTAAAGTTTGCAATAAAGGGCTGGAACACTTTACATTTTTAGGAAAAAAATAAATAGACATATTAGTTTGGATTTAGTAGCTTCAAAAAAGTCAACATTTATTTATTTTTATGCTAACTAAAAATGTTGAAAAGACTGATGATCTGTGACTTTTCAACATGTGGACCAGATTTAGAATAATTATGACAAAAGGAGTACAATGATTCCCAGTAAATGGCTTTGCCTGAGGAAATACACAGCAGATGTGTCTTAGTATCACTATGTTAACCCTTTGGCTGGGGTCTAAATGTCCCATTTGAAATATTTACTGAAAGTGGAACAACTAAAAATTAGCTTTTTTTTTTTTTTTTTTAAATAAGCAATAAGAATTTAAAACAGTTCTGCTGGAAGAAGATTATAGTCCACCTGCACTAAAGAACATAACATTACATTGTTAACTCATCTAGATCGGTATTTGGGTCAAATTTGTTACCACAATATTAAAATCACCCTTTTCCTATTTAAAACTTTGACATTGTTAGAACTTCTAGATGTCAGAAATGCCGGTCTGGATGCCAGTGCACAGGTCCAGGGCTTTATTAACTGTGGAAAACAAAAGAAACACCTGAATCAGGATGATGGTGAGGCAACCAGATCAGGCAGGAACAAGTGGGAACAAAGAGACCAAATGATAATCAAAGTTTTGTCTGTGACTGGTATGAATAACACATAGTGTATACCTCGATCAGCCATACCATTAACATCACATAATGTTAACAATTACTATAATGACTATCAATTATATACCAGTGAACTGGTGACATGATCATGGGCAGGATCCCAGCTAAAATAAATCAATCATTGCTGGCCAGGATAGAAAGGCAACAGAACACCCATTGCACCACAGACCACCGTGCACAAGGTTTGCCAGTTAAAGGGCCTAAGGCCACTGACCCAGCCTCCAAACTCCTGAGATCCCAATACCCATGGGATGCAATTAGGTCTGATCCACAGAATCCCCACCCTGCAGCCCAAAGTACCCAAAAGATCTGCTGCCAACCTCATGGTCCTAGTCCAGACATCACAGCACACACTCAGAGGTCTTGTATAGTCAAGCTCCAAGGTACTAGAGCTTGCCATGTGGCAAAACCTACAGAATATTTGTCATACTTTTTGCTTTGTATTGTTATAGCTGATCAATGTACTTTTCAGTGATTGAAAGTGCAGAGTATCCTTAAGTCCTGAGAGAGGTCAGGATTTCCAGAGTCTGGAAATGCTGGAAGTTGCAGTCCTTGGCAGCCATAATCTATTGTAGGAAGTGGAGTCTGATGCAGATTCTGGTGCAGACACAACCCTGGATAAATAGTGATTTATGTATGAGATACATTTGTGATTGTGTGTTTAAAGGGGCCCAATTATGCAAAGTTGACTTTTTAGGAATTTCTATGCGTTCGAATTTGTCTCTTGTTTGTGCACAAGAACAAAAAAACATGAGAAAAAACAAGAAAGGAAAAAACATTGTATGTGTTTTGCCTTTTATAAATTTCTGTATTGGACAGAGCTTAAATAAGTGCCAATAAGAGTTCAGCTGGTACATTAGCAGACACACATCTTAAGGGACCTCTGAGATCAGAGTTAACTTGTTAACGGAATATTCAAATCTGGAAACTTTAAGCCCATACAGAGCAGTTTTATAGTAGCAGGGAGTCCAGATATGTTAACAATTCCCAAATGTCTGTCGGCCAGATGTCTCTTTGGATTCAGAGACAGTCTAAGGTCCAGAAATACAGGGCTGCACTTCCACAATGTGGCGCCTCACCATAGCAATTAGCATAGAATAATAAGTGTAATGAAATGAAGAGGCAAGGGTTGTCTATAATGAGATAAGTTCATAAGGATTTAAAGCATGTATTTATACATAGATCATGGCATTTTTATGGTGGCAAAATAAGTGTTGAGATGCTTCTAAACCATCACAATTTAAAATAGATTCAACGCTGATACTGTTTTTTTTCTCATGTCTTTTAAACGCTTTCAGTGCAGGTCATAACTATGACAAGAATAATATACAGTATTTACTTTCCTTTTTCTGCAGATTCAATGCATCTAATTCTTGCTACTTAACAGTGCTATCTACCCTGTTCTGCATACACAAGCTCACAGACCTCCATGATTGGCTAATGTCACCGCCCCTCCCACACAGAGAATACGGCAGTTAGTTATGCCCTGTTGGACTCCCAGAAACAGATAGCTGACGTATGCTTGGGATTTCAGCTTGACCATACTGGGAATTCTAAATATTGTTTTCTGTTCTTGTTGTTTTTAGGGGTAATTGGATTGGTGAAGCTCCCTATAAAGTGGGTGTGCCCTGCTCAATGTGCCCTCCCAGCTACGGCGGCTCGTGCAGTAACAACATGTGTGTTCCCGCTGTCAACTCAAACTACCTGCACTGGTTTAAATAAGCACACACACACACACGCGGACACACACACACCTACACACACACACACACACACACACACACACACACACACACACACACTTTTTTGGGTGTTTATATCCCCCTGGGAAGCTTTGCACAACATTCCTAATTTGTATATATTGATCTATTTAAATATTCTGTATAACCATGGTTTCCTTCTTTTTTATGTTTAAATGATAAGTCTCTAAATTATTTTGTTCATACATATCTATACTAGGTACTAAGATGGCATAAAAGACGCAAAATATTATTTGGGGGGGTGGGTTATATGGGAGAAAATTTGAGAAATATATTATAATAATTGACCCTGTTTCACAGTAGTAGATTATATATGTATATCATGAGATTATGTTTGCTGAGATTGAATTTGAAATACAAAATTTACTAATGTCCAGTCAGTCAATTGCTGTGCAAGTATTTTGAGCTATTCTACATTTCTTCATATTTTGTTTCCAGAAAGCCAGACTTGCTCTTGTAGTTTTTCCTGTGTTTTTGAGAAATAGTTCTCCAGGCTTCCTGAATAACTTTTTGGCTCTCATGTTTTGCACCTGAGCAGTTTCTGAGGATTTTTGTTTGTTTGTTAAGCCACACAGTGACCTGCGAATCAATCAAGCATAAAATAATCATTTATTTGAAACCATGAACCAGTGTGGAACAGGTGCAGATGATCAGACTATTGATTGGTATCCTGTACATGTACTGTACTGTACATTACAACATTTGGCAGATCCCCTTATCCAAAGCGACTTATATTCTTATCTCATTATACAATACATTTGAGCAATTGAGGGTTAAGGGCCTTGCTTGAGGGCAACTTGGTGGGGTGGGTGGGGTTTGAACCTGGAGTCTTCAGATCAGTAGGTCAATGCTTTAACCACTGTGTTCCCCATGCCACCAGTATACTGGCGATGCTGAACACTAAGCGGTTGAAACAGACGAGAGGGGAAACAAGGTTGCTGCTGAGGTTATTACATAAGCATTTTCCTCTTTCTTTCTTTTAATCTACATAGTTTAATTTATTATATGACATGAAGAAATGACAGGTGGGCTCAAAACTTTTCACAGTGCTGTACAAAACATCTTCGTATCATATCACCCACCTCTATTGTTAGTCATAAATCATGAATTAATTTTAAAGGGAAACTAAGATTACACACATCATCACTTATTTTTAAAACCGTTTTTTTTTTTTTCACTGCATTTAAATTTGATCCAGTATTAGCCAGTGTGTTTTGTTTTGGATCATATCAACCAGTTGTGTTAATCTGGTTCAATGTAGTAGTATTGTATTGTTGAACTTAGCACAATAGTTTGGCCAAAAATCTAACACTAAAAGAAACTAAAGAACCCTAGACCCTTGTCATGTTGTATACCCAGCTAACTAACAGTTTTCAATGTTTAGGTCAAGAGTATGTTCCAGTTTAGCAATCTATTAAATCATTTATGTATTTTTGACAAGACTACAAAGACTTTTTAAAAAAATGGTAGAAAATCACTCTTTTTAAAGCAGTGCTCCGTTAATTTGCTTGTTGAGTGTATGAATTACACCCCTATAAGTGCAATCTGATCTTTAAGTCTAACTGCCTTTGAATTCAACCTATTTACTGTATCAGCTGAAATAAACTGTAAATATATATTTTTTGTATAATAGTTAATAAATAATATTGTTTGTATTTAAGTGTAATTTCTGATCTGTTTGTGTCGTCCATCTATAGCACTCTGAGATGAATAATTTTAAACATGAGCAAAAAATTTTTTTTAAAAGGCTGTCAATTTGCTCTTTAATACATACACTTCAAATAAAGACAGCATTTGCTCTTCCCACTAAACTGCCCTTTGTTTTGTATTTGTATTTTGTACTTCTGAATAAAGACTGATTTTTTTTCTTTGCGTAATTGTATGACCTTGCTTCTTGTATCTGTACTAAATACAAACACACACAATCTACGCATTCAAATCTTCTTCACAGCGGTAAAACAAATCTGCGAGTAATTATTTTAACAGAGCTGTACACGCTTGTACGACTAGAAAATGTAGTCATGTAGTCTAGTCTTAGTTCCCATTCAGCATTGTCGTGTCTTTATCAAAAACAGAACTGAATTTCACAGCTGACTTTTATTAAACAATCATCGGCTTATTTAGTCAGTTCTTTTAAAACAACGCCTGTGTTCAGGATACCGTGAAGGACTTCTATGTCTTTTCTGATGTTTCCTATAGGATTTCTCAATACTCATGAGTTAGTATTAAGGGGAAATTTTTATATTTATAATTACTGGGAACCGGAGCGGAAATGCAAAGCCTGGGATGTTGGTATATAGACAGCAATTATTTGAAGGCTTTCATCTGCATCTGAACAGCACCCAAACACAAACAGACCATCATACAAGGCAGGAATTGGCAACAAGCATGCAAATGTAACAGGAAATCTGTCCATCATCGGAAAGACGGGAAAGGGGCCCAGGGAACTGTTTGGTGACTAATTATTGTATATGACGTCCTTCACAAAATCTGATTGTAGCTTTCCGGTAACTCATGAAAGCTTGATGTGGTGGTCCTTTAATTTGTCAGGATCATTCAAATCTTTCTCCCAATTTGGTTATAACCTATTTCCATTTGCTCAGAGTACACACAGATCAGTTGTCATCCTGTGGCCATGACCCCATGTACGTAAGTAGTCTATAAAAGGGCCCTGAGTTACCTGAGTGACTTGGTCACACAATTAAGGTTACATTTGTAACCTGGTGTTGTACCCGTGTTCAGGACTGCAGTGCAGACGTCTGTACTGTATATCATCACAGACATTATAGCAGTTGATAACACATTCTATATTTAAGTCTTAAAGACACTTCTTTAAGTGTTACTACAGCATGTGATGATTAGGCTGTGCACATTCATATCTGCAAGAGGTTTAGTAATATGCCTATTAGTATCTTAACCAGGAATCCAGGCTCCAGTCACAGCATTACAGTACATTGTGAATTCTGATCCCCAATGCAGACATTTAACTAACTGGTTGAGCAATGACTATCACAAAAAGCTTTCTTAAGCCCTATTCGGACGGTACTAGTTTTACAGGGGGTCGTTAGAGAAATTTCTGTTTCACAGACGTACTTTGTGATTTTAATCCCATCCGAATCTG
>JAQQZS010000019.1:14912637-14925042 GCA_030068045.1 Platyallabes tihoni | reverse complement strand
AAATTTTAATAAAAATAATAAAAATAGAAATATGCTGTACATAAAATAGAAATAAAAATAGAAATATACTGTACAATCATGGACAACACCTCCCGTTTGCATGCACCTGTGGAGGCCATTAGCAGCTAGCACACTGTTACACCCATAATGTAGTGCTAGGTAGGTACAGCTTGTCCAGGGTGCCTATATACAGTATATTTATATATGGCATTATTTATTTGACAAAAATGAAATAAAATAGGCGGGAAAAGCTTGCAGGCTACGTACTTCTTAATACTTATACAGGATTTTAGAGGGTAGGTTGTATTCAGGTGCTGCTAATCATCAGCCCTTGATTCACTGATCACAAACTGGTATGCCGACCTTTAAAAAAACTAAAGTTTTGGCAGTTTGCTGGTCTGGAGCATTTAGGTGTGTGATAACACAATGCCAAGAGGGAACGACATGCAATGGTCTAAGCGAAGCAGTTGTTGCTGAATGTCAATCTGAACAGTGGTATAAAACCATTTCTAAACAATTCTGCAGTGAGAAAGTGGAAAGCATTCAAGACTGTTGCCAGATTGCAGGGACAGTAGCTACTTCCCAGGAGTGGATGTCCCAGTACATTCACCCCAAGCTCAAAACAATACACACAGAAAAAAAAAAAAAAAAAAAAAGCAGCACAATTAGAAGAAGACAGACCAAGTACGATTTGCTTGGAAGGGTTGCCAGGAGAAAGCCTCTTATGTCTAAAAAAAAAAAATAAAAAAACACAAAAGCATAACAGGTTTGCAAAACTGCATTTGAACAAAGTGAATAATGTCCTATGGACAGATGAGACCAAAATGGAGTTGTTTGGCCTTAATGCTCAGTGTCATTTTGGGGGAAACCAAACAGCAATCACTGTCAATCACTGTGGTGGAGGGGTCCATGATCGACTCAATGACTGCAAGGCTCCCAGCCATGGGACCTGCAGTCATTGAGTCGACCATGAATTTCTCTATATACCAGTGTATTCTAGAGGCAAACGTAAGGCCATTTGTCTGAGAGCTAAATCTTCAGCAAAATTAGGTCAGGACAATGAACCAAAGCGCACCAGTAAATCTACATCAGCATGGCTGAAAAAAAAATTTAAATAAAGGTTTCTTTTGGAATGGCCTAGTCAAAGTCCAGACCTCAACCCAATTAAAATGCTGCGGCGGGACCTTAACAGAGTTGTGCATGTACGAATACCCAATGAACTGAAGCAACCTGATGAAGACGAATGGACCGAAATCCTCCAGAATGATGCAAGAGACTGATAAAGTCATACAGGAAGTGATTATTTTAAGTCATTGCTATTTAAGGTGGATTTACAAGCTATTGAACCATGGAAGTACTTAGTATTGCCACATGTTTTTTTTTTTTGCCTTCATTAATGGCATGGTGAAAGGTTATATGTTCTTGTCGTCTGAGGTTTTTGCCTAATACTAAGACCCTGTATAGTTAGCTCATGTTAACTAGCATTAGCAGTGAATAAAAAATTTACAATATAAAAATGGTTTATGTTATAGATTATGGACCTACTATACAGTATATGATTAAAAAATCAAGACAAAATGTAATTGTTGTTCTGTGTTACTTTTGGATATGAGCGATTTTTCAATTTCCAAGTGAGAAATGCCCTTGGTAATTAAAGGATATTTTAAATGTGTGTCTTAGCTCAGCTAAAGCTAAATGATCATAAAGAGCCGGAATAACCAGAATGTTGTATGACTCATTTGGCAAATCTTTTAAAAGTGGCTCCTCTGTCCACATAAAATATATTGACAGAGCATGTCATATTTTTAGCCTAGTGAGAGGAAAATCATTTTTGCTGTCAGCGACACTTTAAACTCTGATGCCAAAATAAAGACAGGAGGAGGACAGCAGACATTACATGTAGCAAATCTAATATTTCAGCTCAGCGCTCACAAGCAGCCTAATGTCTAAACGCTACGGTAAACACAGCAAAGGAATAAAGATGTATTTATTTATTTATAACCTAAAAGTAAAAAATGGGCCCGTGGTTTGGAAGTGCAAGTGCGGCAGACCTAAGAACGGGCACCGTTATTTCGAACAGCACACCAGTACCAGAGTCATGGAAAGACCCTAGCTTTCATGTGGCATACCTACGCATGTACAGTAAATGTACATACACACACACACACACACAGACAGACAGACACACACACACAGACACACAGATGACTCATTCTTCTACATAATATTGACTTAAAATATGCAAATAATTTTTTTTTATTCCACAAAAACATCAGTCACACACAATTTATCAAGTATATTGCTGTTAATGCTTCATGGTCAAACCCTGGTAATGATGTGCTTTTTTGTGTACTGGCAGAAATATGCTTAAGGCATTTAAGCACAAGAGTTGTATAATTCAGTTCTGTATAATAATGTGTTCAATACTTTCTCTTTTATACATACTGTAGTGTCTGTAGTGTGAATTTAGGTTTGAATACCCCCTGACATGTCTACTTTCTCTCTAAAGATTTATAGAACGTCCCATTTTCTGTTTCAAAGCTTCTAGACAGAAAGCTTGCATACAGTACATGTATACTGTATCAAGGCAATGACTTATGGTAATAGTAGTCTACTATAGCAAGAGAAAAATAAATACTCGTTTGTGTTTTATGAAAATTCTTATTCTAGTGTAGTCCTAGTTAGCGTAGTCATTTTCAGTTAACAGGTCCTAAGATATTTTATTTTTCTATACATATTAATATGAAAAATTTGCTGTGTGATCGACTTTTTCTCTCATTATTTATTTAAGTTAACTCAGGTCTCAAACCCTCCATAGAGTGTATCTGTAATCTGTTTGTTATACCTCAACTTCCAAATTCAATGCCTAAGCATTTGAGCCTTTCTCAAGGCTCACTCAGCCTTAAGGACTCTTAGGAAGCTCATTCTCCTTCACAATAATAACTGCATGTTGTGCACTGTAGTTGTCCATACTTAATAAAAACGCATTTTACTCCACCCCACAACCTACAGCACACAATGGATCCAATGCAGATGTCCTGGTTTCAGACATCACAACGCTCAACCATAGACCCTGCAGAGCCATGACCCAAGGGGTGAGAGCTGCCCAGTTGGGAAAAAAATCTAACAGGGTTAGAGTCTAATAGGGTCAGGAAAGCTGGCTGGTCAAAGAACCACAGTAATATCAGGGTCAGTAAATGAGTTAGTGATTGTTTTGGTACTGTGGGGAGGTGCTAAGTCCAGCATTCTCCTAAAGCTTGTCTGCAGATGGAAGCGTGAAGTGCTCAGAAATCTCTTGGTAGATGAATGTGTTAACTTTGGACATGATAAAACACAGTGGACCAACGCCAGCAGGTGGTACTGTAATCCACACAGACTGTGGAAACTTTACTCTGGACATCAAGCAACTTAGATTTTGCTCCTCTCCACTTTTCCTCCAGACTCTGAGACTTGGGACGTTATCTTTGGTTCAGATGTGGTTCTATACTAGGAATGCACCAGTTGTGACCCAATTTCTTGAAGACATCTATGCGTCTTGAAGACATCTAGGCATCTTGATGCACTAACCTCAGCTTCACTCCACTCCTTGTCAAGCTTTCCCAAGTCCTTAAATCGGCTTTGCTTGACAATCTCCTTAAGGCTGTTATCTTACCAGTTGCTTGTGCACATTTTTCTACCACATTTTCCTTTTATTCAACTTTCATTAAATATTATTTAATACAGCACTCTGCAAACAGCCAGCCCTTTCAGCAATGATCTTCAGTGGCTTACCCTCCTTGTGGTGGGTTTCGATGATCATTTTCAAATCAGCTGTTTTTCCCATGATTGTTGTAGCATGTGTACTGAATTAGACTGAGCAATACACAGTATTCATACTACAGTATGTTAATAGTAATTTATTCAAACTTAAAATTAAATATCATAATATTTTGATGTGTTTTTTTAAACCATCAAAATGAAAACAAAAAATGGCTTAAAATATTTAATTTTACTGTAGGCCTATGTGTTTGATTCTAGAATATATGAGAATTTCACTTTTTGAACACAATGACAGTAAAACCAGGTGTTTGAAGTGTTTTGTTAATTTCCCTCTAGTGTAGTGCTTAGTCACACAGATAAATTTCTGATCTGCTGATTATTTTCATATGTAGTATGTTGTTGTGGACTGGAACAAAAGCTAAACATGTATTTTATTATAGATGAATAAGGTAATTAGGATGTTAAGTTTGATTTGTTATCATAAAGTGATTACCTCAGAGAGTTTTACAAACATGATGCTCCTGGACTTGGTGGCATTTACTAGCGTTAGTGTAGCCCCTCAGTGCTTCTGTTGTAAATGAGATGATGCTATGGATTATGCTGAAATGCTGTGCTTTACACTTCATGAAATATTGTGCAAGTAATTAAAATGGAAAACTAGTGTGCAATGTAGGGTGTTGAATTGCTTGTTACATAAAGCAAGTAGCGTCTTTGATCTGGGGTTAAAAGGGGATTTGGAATTCAGCCTTGTGTCAGAAGCAAGTTAGTATAGTTTGTGTTAGCCAGGAAACAGCACACAGACTGTTCAGAGGCCATTCGAAAATGACTTAGAAGGAATTACCAAGCAGACAAAATGTTGTTGGCATAACATTATCAGATCTGTCTTCTTGCTGAAAGTGCTTCCATGACTTGTTTTGAATGTGGGTTCTGGCATTGTCATCTGGTAATTACCGATCCTTTTACCGTCAAAAAAGTGGCCAGACAGGCACTGTGATGTCATGTGCAAAAGGTCAAGACTAACATGTCTACCAGTGCCTTCACAGAAAAACATCCCCACAGCATGATGCTGCCACCACTTTGTTTAACTGTCGGGGTGTTTTAAATAAATTGATGCACAGTGCACAGCGATTTCCTGATTCCTGAAACAGTAACATTTTTTTAAATTTTATTTTGGATTTTGTTTCTCATAGTCTAAGTGTCCTTCAGGTGTCCTTTTCTGGCAAACCAAAAACTCAGCAGGCATTCTTTTAATTAACATAACACTGAAAATGTTTTTTATGGTGTAGAATGATGTGGGAAGATTTGAATCGTTTTTAGGAAGCATGTGAAACTATAAATAAAATGTGTAAAACTTGAAAAGGTCTAAAATCATTCTGTTGGCTGTTGTGCATGGTATCTATACAAATGTTATTTTCTTTCAGGACTGCAGTAATTTTCATCAAATGTATTTATTTATAAATCCCAATGGCTGTTCTTATAAATTGCAATTTGCTTTTAAACTGCTGTGTGATATGATATGATCTGTTGTGATATGCTGTAAGAACTGATATGTGCTGTAATTGAAGCATTAGTCTAATTGCTGCTTCAGTAGCTACTCATGTGGTAAATTAACACTCCATTTTGCTTGAAAATTCCATTGCATGAATAAGCATTATTGCAGCACCAGCAGTGATCAGATGAACAAAAGAAAGTCATAAAGTGATTAAGGATGTCATTGCTAAACATTACTGCAGAAGCAATTGGAAGAGCAACTTATGATCAGGGAAACAGAATAATCATTATGGAAAGATTCTGATGTACGACCAAGTTCAGTTAGTAAAAAAAAAAGGCTTATTATGTGCTTGGAATGATGATTTGCATTTGTAGTTTAAAAAAAAGCACCAATACACAATGTATACATGGGGTTAATAAAATCTTGTTCTGAAAACTGTTACAGAAGAACATGGTGTGTATACATAAATAGCATCCAGCCTAAATACCAAATACCAAACAGTATTTTTTATTGTTACCTATAAAGTTAAACTTTAATTCTAGCTTGTGCGCAAAAAAAAAAAAAAACAACCAAAAAAAAAAAAAAGATCAGAGAATATTTACATAAGTTTTAATGGCGTTAAAGTAAAATAATCAACTTTTGTTATGAAAATTATTGAAATATAGTTTCCTGCTCTGCAGGGATATAATCATTATTACAAATTACAATACCTCAGGTATAAAGATAAAAATTACTTAGCAGCTCTATGGATAGAAAAAACATACAGTTACTTTTTTTTTTTTTTTTTGAGAACCTACATCCTAAACATGTGCCATAATCGGAGGATAACACAGCTGACACCCTCCGTAGTACAATCTAAAATAAAATCCCTCCAAGGATTAATCCCCCTGTGATCAAAATAAGAATAAACTCTTCTGGTAGCTACAACTGAGACTTTTACAAAAGCAGGAGTTCAGGGGACAGTGGTACCTCAGTGGTTTAAGGCTCTTGATCCTGATCAAACCCTAGCTCCACAAAGTTTCCACTGTTGGGCCCTTGAGAGCAAGGCCCTTAAACCTGTGTACTCCAGGGGTGCGGTACCACCCCTGTGCTCAGACCCCAGCTTTCTACCTTGGATACACAAAAAAAAATATTTCACTGTACTGTAATGTATATGTGACAAATAAAGGCTGCTTATTCTTAAATGACTGCAAACTGGATTGCATGTTAAACTGTTTAAGCAGATATTATTTGATATTGTTAATTAATATTCAGTGCTAAAAGTTGTATGAAAGCATTATGCAGTGAGGTGTTAATATGAAGGTTTGTACAGGTTTGTACACAGAGCTTAGAATTAATTACAGAAGTAAGTGCCTTCCTGGTCAGGTGGTCGTCTAGTATGACAAAAACAGTCTGCTAGATATTCACAAGAAATGTGTAATTATCTTGTGTAATGCCTACTCTAGTCAATTTTGTTAATATATTCTGTTCTGTTACTCTTCTCTGGTGTTTTGAGCATAATATAGTATCGTGCCATTTCTAGGAAAAGCTAATTCTATTAGACTATGAAGTAAAAAAAAAAAAAAGAGAGAAAACAAATGCATAAATGATGCAAACTTTTCACTCCTACTGTAGGTATATCACTTTCTTTATATTGTTTAAGCAGCACTGCTCCTCAGTCAACTGAACAGGGTGGAATTACTTGAATAATTGTAGTTTGTAGTAATTGTATGCTTTTTAAAATGAAATTCAGCAATATGAAATGAAACTGCACATGACTGTCAGTCAGTAGGCAACAGTAATTTGCCATCAAATCTAAATCTAAAGTAAAAAAGTAGCTTCAAGTTTGGTAAATAGAATATGTAATTGTTTTTAATGTTGTTGTTGTTGTTGTTGTTGTTGAGTTGCTGTTACTGTAATGCCACTGAACATTCATTCCAAAAGGGCAGGAATGTTATTTAATTGAATATTTTTCAATTGATGATTGATAATTTGGTTTTGTTATTATTTATTTTCCTGTCCAAAAAATTATTATATTTAACTGTAGATAGTTTTTCCTTTCACTCAGGTCGATTCACTAAAGTAACCATCTATACTCTTACTTAAGTAGAAAGGAAAATAATTTTGTAGCTAGCTTCTTTATCATTTTGTTAGTATATTAGAATCTGTAGTATAGTATTGCAGTTTCAAAGAGCTATTTTATAGGATGGTGGCTAAGTAATGAAAACAAACTGCTAAATTAAGACAAAGTGTGCAACGATGGAGAACTGTTATGTTATTATTGCTTGTTTGTTTCAGTATTTGACTTAATATGCGCACATTATCCTGCAAATATACATTTTTAGCCTGTATCTTTAAGTGATGCTGTATCATATTGTAAATAATATAAAATAGTATTTTCTGTCTTTTAGTGTATTTTACAGTAGGCTTAAAGTGAAAGAAATTCTCTTATAGCTTTTCTTCTCTTATATGTTCTCTTATAGCCTTTCAAAATAAAAAGTATCATCTTAGCTACGTACATATCCAACTGGATTTACAGTTCCTTTTCATGTCTCATTTTCTCAATGAGAGTCAGTACTGTCTTCCACAAAGCCAGATACTGGTATATGTTAGTTATGGTTATTTAAAGTGGGGTCCAAAAGTCTGAGTGCATTACTTAATGATTAACTATATACATATAGTTTTGAGTGCAATATAGTTGCACTCAAAATTATTCAACCCAATATTGATTTTGTTTTGGCCAAAATTAATAACTTGCAGCCGTTTGTATCAATTTAGTGAAACAATTTAAATTTGTGTTGAGCAATTTAAATAACTCAACATAATTTATATAACAAATTATTTCTCTAAATTTAACACAAATTACCCACTTTAAGGATTACTGCACTTTCAGAATTATTCAACCCCCTGAATAAAATCCTTCATTAGATCACACATTTGTAAATCAAGTGTTGTCTCAAGCACACCATATGCAATTAATTAGATGCCTCAGGTGTATTTGATTTAGAACACATTAAATACCTGGCTGTTCTAGAGATTTATCGATGGAGATGTTTGACTGCATGTCAGCCAACAGAGTAGTCTATAAACTTTAGGGAAAAGATTATTGACTTGCACAAACAAGGACAAGGATATAAAAGAAATAAAAATAGCACAGATACTAAATTTTCCTAGAAATACAGTAGGAAGCCTATTTTGCAACCTAAAAATTTAACGAATAACGTTTTCAGCAAGTCATAATACCTGATGGGAGCACAGCTAAGTGCTGAAGCACTTAGCTGGGTTGAATAATTTTGATACTGTAGTAGTCATTCAAAGTAGCATTTTGTGTTGACTTTGGAGAAAACACACGTTATATTAGTTGTGTTAAGCTATTTAAATTGCTCTTGTATCATTGATTTATTACAAACAGCTGCAAGGCTGTAATTTAATTTGCCCAGAAAAACAAATTTTCAATTGAGGTTGAATAAGTTCGAGTACAGCTATAAATATACAGTATTTATTATTATTATTATTATTATTATTATATGCAGTTTATATATGTATCTTCAGGCAACAAAAACAAAATGATCTGGCATAAAATGTCAAATAATAAAACTGTTCTAATAATGTACTCAGCCTCTTGGACCTTTTGGATATTCCCTGTATTTTCCTCTAAATATATGCCTTAAAGTCAGGATGAGAACATCACAAAAAACAAAGCGTTATGTAACATCTGTGAAACTAGTTCAAGAAAACATAACAAATATGTACATATCTCTTCATTGTTCTATACCTTCTAACTGTATTTAGCTCTGTAATCACTAGTGTAAACAACCACCAGACCAAAAAAAAAGTAATTCTAGTTTAGGATGCACTCAAATGACTGCAAACACTCGGAAAGCTTTTCCTCCTGGAGGGTTCTGCATGCTGCAAGAGACAGAGCATAATGGATTAGAGAACAATTCATCAGCAACATTTCAAACATAGTGAAAGATGGCAAGAAAAGTATTTTAAAAAAGTGAGAACAGAGGTATCTTGCAGTGCGTATTGAGTATTGTATGTTTCTCTATCGATCATGTTGGCATTTAAGATACTTACTGCTCTCTTTCACTCAGTTACATTACATGGCTAATAAGGCTGCCTGTCTTTTATGTTTCTCAGGCTTTGACTATGCTAATGCAAATACACCCATATTTTAGCATCCTTTCCTTCACACTTAAATGCCGATCCGGGAAAATAAAGCGTTTATAAATATTGTGATGGGATTGCTCTTTGATTGGCCTTTGTCAAATGATACGGCGCCAACACATTGAAATTCATGCATGCAGCTCATTTGACTCAGTGTTACTGTTTAGATCTCTCCCAAACTGCAAAAAGCGGTCATTTTCATAAGTGAAAATATCTTGAATATCATCAAATCTTTCTTGTATTTTCATTAGAAGATTACAATAAATCAAAATAAAAGATTATTTAAAATTTTTGAGACATTCTTACATTTGCTTATTTAAAAAATAACTGCTTAAAAATTATGAAAAATTGTGAAAATCCCTTTTTAAGTCATTTTGGATTACAGTAGGTCTAAAAAATTGAGAAAAAACATCTATTAGCCATATTTGTATTGACCAGAAACTAAACAAGAGAATTAGATTCCGCCCCCTAATGTGACCTCATATAAGAAGATACCCAAACCCAGTTTGTAGCTCCTTTACATAGAACCTGAAACAGCATATTTGTAAGAGAAAAGCATTACTGGGTGTTTAAAGTATGAAAAAATGCATTATCACACTTTTGATGAGCTCTGAGAACTGCTGTAACATGTTAAAGAAATAGTAAAATATGGAACCTTTAAAATTATCAAAATAATTGTTGATAGAATAAGACATGTCAAGTTTGATTTGTTTTAAAAGCCTTTAAATTAGTTTAAAACTAGATACATTTGACTTTATTCAATGTATTTTCAATTGCTTAAATATCTTTTTTTTATAGTGCATGCAACATTCAATAGCAATGCGCAATAAAATCTGCCAGTGTATAAGACATTCATACTTATATTCATACTGTACTTTGACATTTAATAATTCATTTGTACAGTACTATGACATGCTGGGTTTTTATTAATATATGTCATTTAAGTAAACAACATAGATGCAGACTTTCTGTCTCAGTGTGCAAAACCAGTACACATAGATTCATTTAAAGCTGTTTGTTTATTGATTTATCCTTATTGATTCACTTAAAGCCTTAGGATTAATTAAATTATATATTCCTAACAATTATTCATTATATTGGGCATGTATGCTATATATTGGACCATATCATCAAACCAATTATCAGCACATGCCTTGAACACACTCACTTATTCCCTATACTGCTTATCTAAAAGCCTGGAGCTTATCCCACCGGACTTGAAGCACGTGGTAGGGTACAGCATGGACGGGTTGCCAATCCATTGCAGGGCACACAAGCACACACTATGGGGACTTTGAACATGCCAATTATCTGCATGTTTTTAATGCCTTGAACATTTAGCATTTAACACTCAGTTTTAAATTAACATTTATATGTCCATTTTTTGTTGCTTTATTTAACATTAATAATTACACAAATAAGCTAGCATGGTTGATATAATTTCTTTTTCTGTGAACTGGAAATAATTTACACAGATCAAAATACAAAGCCATTGAAAGGGATTAGAAGAAAACTATTGTTTTCTTACCTCATCAGTGCATGATATCAGTGCATGGTACTGGACTCTTTTATAATCTCTGGCTTTATATTTGAGTGTGACTGGTACGTTTTTTGTTTCTAATCCGATTTACAGTCATTTCACAGGCTTGTACCCTGCCTCTCATGGTACATTAGCAACCTAAATTATGTTCTCATGTGCTTGTGGTGTTTGCAGCTTAATGTTACATTTGCAATCAGATTGGACAAAAGTCACAATAGTTCTATGAAATAACCTGAATCAGTACACACATCAAATCGGCACTTATTTTCATGTTCTGTTCTCATTAACAGATTCATGTGATTAACACACACTTTATCATTACATAGATATAAATGAATAGCTTTGAACTTTTGTTCTGTACCTCTCAGACAAAACGTTGTTTTGATAGGAGCTGTAATAGTAAAGCCTGCTTTCCACTGGCATCACGTCGATGTAGCCACCATGCTCGTTCTTTATCACACCAGCGTGAACTGCTGATCTGCAGATACTGGATTTCTGATGAAGAAAAACAGTCATGTTAACCCATTAGACATCGAAAACACATTAAACATTAAAACCAAGCATTAAATCAATGCATTTATTATTCAGTTACTCATTTTAACACACATTAGTCACAAGGTACTATAAATTATTAAGTGTAACTAAAAAAAAAAATCTGTTTATCTTTCTGGGAATATGGTGTATATATGATTTACTGGTTTTCAGAAATTGAAAAAAAAATCTTTACCATTCACGCTCAAGCATACAACAACCAAAAAAAAAACGTGGATGTCTGGACCCACTTACATTGTCACTTAAATCCCATTACAAACTGATGGGATTTAAGTGACAATATAGGATGATGAAAATCAAGAAGAACACAATGAAGCATAGCATTAATTACATAGGGTGGGCTGGAAAATTGCTTGTTTATATAAAATCTGATTGAAATAAAGATTTATGATCTAACATGTAAATGAAAAAATAAAACAATCTATAAGTTATTATTATTATTATTGCTGTTGTTGTTACTACTACTGTACTACTACTACTACTTACATCTGAATAGATTTTGGTCCCGAAGACTCTGGAGACCTCTTGCAGACAGTTTTGGGGACAGTAGAGTCTATAATGCATAAATTATTATTATTATTATTATTATTATTATTATTATTATGTGTGATTTTATAATTCATGGTTTTCAAGTCTAAAATTTTATTGCACATTGTAACACATGTAACATTGGAAATCTGGAGAACTGGTGCCAGAGGAACAATCTCCTCCGGAACGTCAGCAAGACAAAGGAGCTGGTTGTGGACTTTAGTACAAAGCAGGAGAGGAACTATCAGACCCCCGTCATCAACAACAGCCCAGTGGAGAGAGTGGACAGCTTCCGATACCTCGGTGTTCACATCACTCAGGACCTGTCATGGTCCTGTCACATCAACACCGTGGTGAAAAAGGCCCGACAGCGTCTCTACCACCT
>JAQQZS010000019.1:14896156-14912537 GCA_030068045.1 Platyallabes tihoni | reverse complement strand
GTATTAAGCATTTCACTGCATTTCGTACTGTGTATGACTGTGTATGTGACAAATAAAATTTGAATTTGAATTTGAACACTAGTTTTGACATGATTCGAATCCCAACAAGGCCTAATCATAATAAAAAAAATTATAAAAAAAACTCCTTACCTGGGACAGTGTCTAACAGGACTTTCATATGGACACAATGAAGAGACTGTAGTGTCACATGTAACAGCTTGTACTGCAAGACAAAATAAAAGATTACACTACCATGTTTATAATGTGTCTACACAGGTACAGCATTTAAATTATACTTACTGGACACTTTGGATACGGTGAAGGCGTTGGCACTTTGATATTTTCTGTAAACCACACATTCTTTATGTTACATTACAATACTAGTAGAGTAACAAATTTACACCATTAGTTGTTCTTTAATTGACTCACCCAAGAGACTGAACTCCATTTTTGTGCGATTTGATGAAAAACTCCTGTCTACCCTTCCTTGTGACATCCAACCAGCCACCATTGTTATCGATCACTCCGTAATGAAGGCCAGCCCTGCAGATACTCGAATGCTGAAAAAGATGATGCTAGATAAGTTGTAGGATGGAATCATCTAATCTGGTGAGCAAACACCATTGAAAATCTGCTTGGAATAAAAATAAAGAAATTTTAAAAATCAAGCATGCTGTTATAGGCAAATAATCAGTGACAAAGAAGTGTGGCCCACCATGAAGGTTTTGATAAAACCCAAGAGTCCATAATTTTCCAAAACATCATTTACTAAAGTGTTTTATTTCTTGTACACTAATAATTCTTTAAAAAAAAAAAAACATTTCAGGAATGTAATTTTAAGTTAAATATATAACCTTGTTTTTGTTAAAATATTTGTCAAAAGGTTATCAGATAAGGATGAATAGCAAAGCTTTTAAGTAAAATGTACAAATCAATGTTAGCTAGCTAAAATGAACATCACTTCTTCAGGATCTATTTCCAAAAGCCAAAATAAACAGAACACTTGACAATAACATTGTACAATATACGAGAGATTCAAGTCAAACCAGGACTTTTATTTCACCCTTCATTCACAGGAAATGACAGCACAAGTCCTGGTTTGACTTGAATGCCCCATGTATAACAAATTCACATGCTTAATTTCTTGTGTATAGAACTTTTGTATATAGGCATGGGCAAGAGTGCAGTTATAAATATCTGTATGGCTGTGATTCTTTTACTTTTGTAAAATGCTTACAGACCACTCTTAGCAGTGATTAAAAAAAAGTGCTTACCATTTCATAAAACACAGTTCCAGTCACTTTTGCAGGGTTGTATAAACATCCAGCTGGACATTCATACCTATACAGAAAACAGCATTCAGTAGTTCAAAACTGTGAGTGCATTACCAATAAACTTTTTTAAACCAGGATTTAAGGATTAATATTTAGTTACATTTCTCTAAACAGACTTTGAAATCTTACGTGCTCTTTTTGATAATCTCAACTTATGTACTGTATACTCAACTGAAAACTGCTGCTGTAATCATACAGCTCATCCTGTACTCATCCCAGGACATTCACAATATGTTTATACTGGACATGCTTTCAACTCAGTTAGTACTGAATGACTTCAATTCCATCTCAGTATGACCCTATGCTGTTTTAGGAATTTCCAAAAAAAAGTAAAGAAAAAAAAACTCATAGTAGTGCTGGTGAGTAATTAATCAGTCTTTGCTACCATTCGTACCTGTTACATGTCGTGCCTTTGCACTGGTCTCGAAGTTTTGTGTCACATGTTACAAGTTGTGCTGAAAAAAAAAAACAGTACAGCAATATTTTTCATGTCAATGCACATTCTTCATTTTGCATTTTGCACATTTCTACTGTTCCTTTCAAAAAACAGACTAAGGAATTTCTGGTCCTGCGAGTTCATCTACTTGGGTTTCAGGAAGTTGTTCAAATCCCACAAACCTTCAACTACCCACGAGCAAACAGTCTCAGCAAGGAGCTCGCTATTAAAAGAAAACCAAACCTGCATTCCTGAGTCAGGCTCTCAATATTATATACCATATGTGTTTGACAATGCATAGAGAAATATGAGACACGGCAGACCCCAACCTGCTAAACATCAAGAAAATGTTAAAAAAAAAAACTAAAAAAATTAAATAAGCTTTTGAAACTGGCAGAGTATTTTCTACCACGTTTGTTAGCGATCAGTGTCAATATGAGAAAGTAGCTGGAAAGGTGCAGTATAGAGTTATGCAAATGTACTGACGAGATCATGATTTTATGAATAACAAATCTAAAATCCAAACAATTAAAAGGTTGTTATGTCAAGTAAACACTGGCAGAAAGCCCAAGGGGTTGAGCCACAGACAGTGAGGTGGGGTCAGATTGGTCCTTCCAGAGAGGGACTGGGAATTTTTACATTTTCTAAAAGAGACTTTTTCTTTCTATGGACAACAAAACTAGGTCTATTTGAAAAAAAAAAAAAATACAAAAAACATGTTTACACATCTGTTCGGTGCTCACAACGGTGATGCTGTCTGCGTGCGAGTATGTGTCGGGACGTTTTGTGGTGATCGGTGCTTCAGGCTCGATGATGTTGTCTTGCTCCGTCTCCTCGTAGTAGTATTGATTGTCATCTATAAATCAAACAGGACACATGGAGTCAGGTCTGGAAACCAACCTGAGTGAAGTAAGTCATGAGTTATTAGAAAAACTACAGTATTCTTTAACAGGAAAATACAAAACAATGTGGCAATATTGCCTGAAGACAATATGTTTAGTTGCTAATATGTGACTTCAAGGTTGTAAGTTCAAATCCCAAACGTGCCCCAAGAGTCAAATATTTTTTCTCACAAAACAGATTGGTTTTTGACACTCTGATTGTCAGGGGACAAGGTTTTCTATCCTTTTCATGACTGGTTGCACTCTCTTGCACTCCTGGCCATGGATGTCTGTGGCATTTTCAGAATTTGAACTCACAATCTCCCAAGTGATAGGATGAAAAATGTCTCTGTTGCACCACTAAATTTTACAACTACTAAATGCTGTGATGTACCTTTATAGCACTGGTTGTCTTTGCATCTTCCTCCATAGCTGGGTGGACAGGCTGAGCATGGAATACCATGTTTATATGGAGCACTTCCCCACCAGTTCCCTCTGCAAGTCACATGCAAGTTATTTATGTCCACCAATAACCTTTTATTATTCTACTTTGGTTTAAAAATGTTTTATTGTTTTTATTAATATAAAAATTCAAGTGGTTTGACTTCCCTGGAATCTCTTCCCAATTTTAGTACCCCTATGAAAGATTTTTGGGGAAATTTATTTTAATCTGTGATATATACATATAGATCAGTCATAAATTGAAAAACATTAACATTAAGTTCACTAAGGTTTTGGGCTCCCCTGGTGACACTGGGGTGGCTCTGGCTCCTTGGAGTTTGACTCCGAAGGTCATCTGGGGGTTTGGAGGCTAAATTGGCAGCCTTGGCCTTATTGCCTGCTGGGCCCAATGCTCAGTGTCCTATGGTGCACTGGCTGTTCTGGTTCCTTTCTAGCATGGCCAGCATTGACTTTTTCTTAGGAATTTGTACTGCATTCGCTTTTCGTTGGAATGCGACCAGATGGGCTGGGCTTAGGTCCCAGTAGGCAGGGGTTTGCCGTTTTTCTTGTGATTGATCTTTTTCAGTCCACCTGTCTTTGTCATGGTGGGTTACTGCGGTCATCCATCCATCCATCCATCCATCCATCCATCAATCTGTTTTTATGGCATTTGTAATGTGTGACAAATTTTTTAAAATGCAACCAACTGTAGTGTATGGCATTTTATGTTTAAGCAGAAAGTGGTCTAACTGTAAGTTCTACTTGATATAATTCTAAAGAAATGGTTTTGTCACAGTTGAATTGTAGTTGTTGGATTTGGATCAGTCTATTCCCATCATTTCAGAGATGTATTCGGGCAAGAACTGGGCCATCATTAAAAAAAATTCTTGGAATACAAAAAGCTGGGATAAGAAAACCCCAAAATAATATGTTTAGAAATTAGGAAATCCACCTACTTTGGTGAGTAATTGCAGACCAAATAAACAGCTTTCGACCAGATTTGTCCCCACACGTTCATATCATAGCACACATTAATAGCACAACCAATTCGACTGCTGGTTGCCCAAACAAGCTGCATACAACCACAAAAAAATGCAATGAAGTCAACGAGTATTCACATACTAGAAAAAAAACTGAGGTATGACAGTCCAAATACACTGCTTTCTTTTGCTAAAAGCAGTAGATGATGAACAAAGGATTGATCAATCTTAGTTTTCAAATAATTATGACTATATATGTTTCTTTAAAATATGAAAGATTTGAGCACACCTGTGTGTAGTGAGTACACACTGGCCCTGAACATCTGAATGGACAATAAGGATTACACTCTTGAGGATATGGGAAGGAATAATCTTTAACTTCATCATACCAGGCCTGGACATGAGATGTAGGAGGCCGATACCTGCAGGAAAAATACACACATCATTGCTGTTTTCCTTCTTTTCTTTGTTCAGGTTTGCTCCAAATGGTAGAATACATTAAAACACAATATCTTTGAGAAAGTCTCTGTAGTGGAGAGAGAGAGCGAGAGAGAGAGAGAGATACAGACCTTCCCCAATGAACCCCTAAGTTCTGGCCGATGTAATTAAGCAAGCCTTCTGGTCCATGTTCCCATAAACATGTCTCAGCCCATTCTTCAGCAGATCTCTCCAGTTCAGTATCCCAAACCTAGAATTGACACTGGACTTTTTACCATTATAACCATATCAGAGGGCTAACTAACTAGCCCTTGGCCATCAACTAGTCTGCTAAACAGCTCCCATAATATCAAAATCAAGTGCTAACTAACTAGCTTGGTATATACTTACAGTAACATACTAGCTTGATACCTAAAGTATGTGCTAATTAACTAGCTTGGTACCTAAATAAAGTATTATCTAACCAGACTAATAAAACTAACCAGGGTGCTAACTCACATGCTAACAACACCTTGAACATATGACAATATGTGAACAAACAATAAGACAAAAAGTGCTTTTTTTATGCATATCACAAGAGCAAATTTTTTTATATTTTCAACAGGAACACATTTGAATGTAAGAGCAAGAAATATATACTATAGCTAAAGTAACTGCCTTGTAAATTAGTACTTTTTATACATATACAGTAACAACCTGAATCATAAATATCTGCTTCATAATTAGCAAGCTAACTCACTGTCATCTTGCGAAGCTAGCACGCTAATTAGCCAGGTCAAGACTAAGGAATAATTTTTTTAAAAAAGGTTCCACACAGAAAAAATGGAATAAAAGTTGATTATTATTTTATTTTATTTTTGTCAATATGATCCTGAAAAGATGATAAAATAATTGAATGACTGTAAGACAGTAGGACTAATGTAAATCAGGAAGGAAGCCAGCTGTTGCATTAAATACTGAATACAAAAATGAATATATATATGCTGAATAACCTGAATGCCTTGTGTTAGCTTAGCTTGCTTTTCTTTTCTTTCTTTTTTTTTCTTTCTGCGATGTCCAACCACTCTTTCCAGTCTCTAATGCACTCCATATGTAGCTTACACCCGTTCCCCCTGTTCTGTGGGCACAGTTTCTCCTTGGCAGGTACGTCTCATGTTCCTCTCCGGGGCCACTTGAGAATGAAGTTTTTCTTTAATCGTCTGTCTCACTTTTTTTTTTTTTTTTTTAAATAAACAGGAAGGATCTGTAATTATGTTGGGGATCATTTACTTTAATTTACCACTCATACACTTATATACCACTCTCCTACACAGAATGAGCTAGCTCTTTCACAATTCACACTTTTGGCCATGTTGGATGTCCCAAAGCACAGACCAATTGCAAATCGGAACCAATAAGTTTTCCTAAAATAGCAGCTTTTTCTCTGTAACGAGCAGCTTGAGACATTAATCCTGTGGTCGACACCTGGAAATGGGACGTGTGGTGGTTTGTAAAGGCCATTCTCCAAATGAGGTTTTTAATAATTGAATAACATGGATGAACCATAAATAAGTTGGCGACTGCTGAGTGCCCCCAATGCAGTAGAGCATGCTAAATGAGACTGAGAGCTGAACATAAGTCCATTTATATTTGTTATCAAAATACATTTTATTTTCGCATCATTTTACTGCTTGGTTTAAAAAAACAAAAATAAAAAAATGTTCATCATGACCTTGATTTCTCTTTAATTATTGTTTTTCTATTTAAATCTGATTTCCAAGTCAGTTAGTATTACTACAATGCCAGAAAATTTCAGAAATGCCCAGAATATTTTGCATTAATTAAATGTTTATAACGATGGACCTACAGAGAGATCCTTTTTTATACTTTATCAAAGGATTAGAGAACTGCAGTATAATGGTAACACTAATAAAACAACATTAAACTAGACTATAGCTGTAGGGGGAGCTTAAGTGCCATAAAAAAAAAAAAATCTGGTGTAGAGTATACATGTATTAGGTGTCTGCTAATATTCTGGAGCAATTAAAAATGGAGTGCATGGAAAATGCATGGAAAATAAACCTCATAAATATATCATTTAGACTTCTAGGTTTGTCTTAATAATAATGATAATAATAATAATTACAATAATTATTATTACTATTATTATTTACTATGCTACATGTTAAATGTGAGATATAGTCCTTTTTTATTTTTGACTTTCGGTTTAGAATACCACATTGAGAGTTATGCGTTTTTATGATCAAATTCCAAATTGTATTAACACCAGTAAAAGCATTCCGTTTTTTTTTCCTTTTTTTTTTTTTTTAAACCTCCTGAACTGGAAACGTCCTCTGAAAGGTGACCGCGCTGTAAAAAAAACAAGGCCCTTCTCACCCTGACTGACACGCTGACGTTTATTTCATTTAACACCTCATTTGCATCGAGTGTTTTTCTCATCTGGTCGCATTCCAAGAAAGTACAAACAATTCCCATGAACCTGCAGGAACTCATTTCCTTTCGCAGGGGGCGGGAAAAAAAAAGAAAGAGAGGAAAGTGAGAGCAAGAGTGTTTGATGGAAAGAAGAAGATATGTTGAAAGATCACTTGGCCAAAAGAGCCAAAAGATGATGCACTTAATAGGGTTAGATCTAGGTATTAATGTATTTATCTATCAATATATCAATATGTAATGCACCTCCTCTCTCTCTCTCTCTCTCTCTCTCTCTCTGCATAGAATCATGCAGATACAGAGATACAGTTCAAGCTATGATAATTGTTCCAAGAATGATAGTAATATGCGTCCATGGTAAAATCACTGCATGTGTGCCCCAATGAGTACAAGAATGTCTGACCCTACAAAAAAAACCCAGAAAGAAACAAAAGTTTAGGTTAGGTGTAGATTAGGTTTAGGTTAGGCTTTCCATATAGGAATGGAAATAATTGGCTGCATTAATAATTTTGTCAGCAGACGGTCCCCACAATGATAGTAAGACAAGCATGCGTGATTGTGTGTGGTCTCCCGTTGCTTTAATGAGGCTTTATAAATGTAAACAACAGCAAAATTGCAGCACATAAAAGAACCCACTGAAAAAAACAAATAAACCAATCTCAGACACTAATATCAGCCAAAATGAGCTGCTTCACCCCAGTCAGGCTTTAGTATTCTCCACATGTCTCCCTACCTTTTGTTTTCCCTCCTCTCTTCCTCACAATCATCTGCCCCTTATAGTTCTCTCAGTGTTTTCTCTTTTTCTCTCCTCCCTTTCTCCCCCCTCCCTCCTTAATCATAATTTATCCACTGTCTCTTCTACCAACGAGAAACCGTAATAAGAGACAGCTCACTGCCTGTCTGCTGGCTGAGCTTTTTTCTTTTCATCTGCTCTCCCCTTTTTCCCTATAGAAGTATACCCCTTCCCCCCCAATTTTTTCCCAGGGAGGCCGAAGACTATCGCATGCTTCCTTCGAAAAATGTTTCACCAGCCGACTACCAGATCTCTTCCAACTGCTGCTCACCCAACATCAGGGGGCGATATAACACACTCGGAGGATAGGATAGCGCTATCTGCCCTTATGTGAGCTCACAGATGCCCATAATTGGCTGATGTCACTAGGAAAGCCACCCTTTCCCCTCTTAAGTGTAGGCTTCTGACTCCTGACTACGGATGGCAGTTAGCATCACTCGAACTTGTGATCTCCAAATGATATGGTGAGCACTTCTCTATTGCACCACTTGGGAGCCATAATAGTGTTTACAGCTGTGTTTTTATGCAGACGATCCCTGTACAATATAATCCTGATACTTATGACTCATTGACGTAATTTACTCCCTGGGCAAAGTGTCTTGGCAATTTCTCAATTATAAATAGTCAAAAGACGTTGACGCTACAGAAGCCACAATGTCCACAATCTAAAAAAACAACAACAAAAAAATGAAACAACAACAACAACAAAAATGTTGGCATGGTAGTTTTCTGAAAGGAGTTTTTTTTTTCTTTTCTTGAAGGAGTTATATAATGTTGCAGTTTCTTTAAGTTTTCTGACATTTCAAAGTTGTTTTGTTTTTGTTCTTTCAGCTGCTCCCATTAGGGGTCGCCACAGCAGACCATCTGATCATTCCACATTTTGGTTTTGGCACAGGTTTTATGGTAGGTACCCTTCTTGGCACAACCCTTTTATTGTTAATCTGGAGTTAGGACTGGCACCAAGCGTGCCCTTCAACTCCAGCAGCAGGGTGTGGGGTACTGGCTGGGATATGAACCCAAGCAAGAAACCTACCACTGAGCCACCAATGCCCCCTGCAGGTTGTCTGTAACATAAACTTTGTATTTTTGTCTTATGGACTGAAAGAGAGAGAGAGAGAGAGAGAGAGAGAGAGAGAGTAGATGGGGGTGGGGGACTGGTAAGGGAACAGCTGTTTAAAGCTGCTATAAAATACTCTATGTGACAACAGGAATGAACTTTTCCCACAACATTAAACGTAACTGTTAACATAGTGAATAAGAAATTCACTGCTGAGGTATAAGAGGAATAAAAAACACTTCAGAATGTGGTGGGACTTATTCATTCGTGGCCTATTAAATGTAAATCTTTTGCTTTTTTTTTTGGTCCATCCCTTATGTCTAAATACAGTCATACTACAAAGTAAGCACATTGCATAGATGCTTGTAGCTGACGTTCTGGCATCTCCAAGTTCTGAATCAATCAATACTGTCAATAATGTAATATGTCGCCACAGCATAATAATACGTATTATGTAATAAGTTTCATGCATTTTAAAAATTAAATATAGTCCTTTAAAAAGTAAAGCCTATTCAGAGAAAAACAATAACAGCATTGTGCATGGAAAAATATGTAGTATGCTTCACAGGCAATAAAAAGGAATGAGGAGTGTCTTGCAAGAAATGTGCTTAGCTGGGTCTTCCAGTATTGTTCAGAACATTTGTTACATCTGTTATTGAACCTTTTACTCACCAGATCTCTGTTACTTTGTAATGAATCGTGTATTTGACTAGAACTAAATTCCCTCTGAACATTCTGTTCACACACTCCATTCCTAAAACACTGCAATAATAAACCCTGACACCTGATGCTGACTCAGTTGTTCACTAGTCTATGCCCTGAACAGTCAGACTTTTGAGTCTTACTATATACACGTTATACATAAACATTCATGTTCCGGTTCCATACCATGTATTCCATATTGGACGCGGGTGGGTAAACTTGACCTCGGAGTTTGTTGTGCAGGTCCAGGATGGCTTGTTTATCGATGCCACTGATTGCCCGTTTTCCTCTTGGTTTTGCTTCATTTTCACTGGCATACTTTTCCAAAAGAGAACTCAGCTCTGTGGCATTAAAGAGAGTCATGGAGAAAGCGCCATGGGATAAGAAAACAAAAGCAAGTCCTCCTAGCCATGTGGGACTCATGATGGTGACTTTTGACCTTCAGGAGATGGAACTTTGGATTACAGTGTCTGTGGGAGAGAACAAGGAGATTAGAGCGCCTTTTGGCCAGAGGTAAAAATGTGGATTGAGAGGTTTATGGTCTAAAATTAAAATGAACAGTTTTAACTCTGTTTACTTTATAGATTCCTCAGAAACAAGAACAATGTGGTTTGTTGATTAGTAAATTACAAATTCCATTCACCTTCTTTAAGACGTGAACATAGTGTACAAATGAGTAAACTCAACCCAGCTTCTCCTGGAGAAACCAAAGTTAAGGAACAGGCTATGAGAAGGGTTGATGAATGTGCAAATTCAGCAAAATATTTGAACTGGAAAGTTCCGAAAGCTATAACGTGACACATGAAATTGTTCATTCAATTGCTTACATCCAAATAGTTGCCGGCTCAGCAGAAATAAAAAAAAGAAAAGATTATACAATAGACATTGAATTGAATGCAAAAAATTTTATTTGCATTTAAATGCTGCTTTTTATACACAGACACATGCACACGCACACACACACACACACACACATATATATATATATATATATATATATATATATATATAAATATATATATAATTTGTGTATACTATATTATATATAGACATTAAACCATCTACGTACGTGTGGGAAATCCTGAGATCTTCTCCAGCAGGTTAAAAGTCCTCATATGGCTCCTATGTGACACTGAAGTGATTATGAAGCTTCTTGAAAGCAACGTGCTTTAAAACTGTACATCCAAAATGTGAATAAACTTCTCTTCACTGTCCTCTGGTTCACTAATGCAGCTCTGCACCAGGTTTGGATTTATGCTGAATTCAGCTTCTGGTGTCGAATATCTCATGGAAAACACACCTCTATATCCAACCCATTCAGAGTTTAGCAGGACTTAGACCAAAAGCACCAACAGCCAGCCTGGAAATGGTTTTGTTTGTGTGTTTGTGTGTGTGTGTGTGTGTGTGTGTGTATTGGGGGGCAGGGGGAGGGGGGTGTGAGGGAATGGGGTGCATGAACCCAAATGTCCCCACAAGGTCAAACAAAATTGTTAGATATTCCTATCCTCGTGGGGATGTTTGTGCCGATCCCTATAGGGAAACTTTACTTTTTGGTTTTTAAATAAACAAAAAATATTACTAATATTAGATCTAGGTGTGGCATAGAATTCATTGGTTACATTAATAAGTATATACAGTAAGCGGAAGGTTATCAGAATGTGCTTGAGCTTGTTAGTAAAAGTATGATTTGGCATTTTTTGCTCTTGAATAATCCCAGTAAGGTTAATGCTTATAAAAATGGAATAGAAATACAGAAAAGATGAAGACATATGAATATGATGATGATGATGACTTTCCAGACTCGATTTCTGAACGAGTTAATTTTGTACTTTTTCCCACCACACACATGCATTACAAAGTTCACGTTTTCAGCCATAACTGACGCTGTGTATTATTCTTTATCTGAAGCTTTGCTTTGTTTTAAGATGGAAACTGGTCACTCTTTCCCATTGCTAAATGTTTCCGCCTAATCAGAATCAAGCCAAACCTGAGCAGCACCGTTGCTCCAAACAAAGAACAGCTACCCGTTTATATTTATTTTTAGACGGGCAGGTCTTGGAAATGTTTAAGTGCGAGAGCTCTGCTCATTGATTACATTCTGCAGTTCTCCTTAACACTAACAAATCTGTGAAATTAAAGCACGCTCTGGTCGCCTGTGCCATGTGCACAAAGCACAAAACGTGTAAATTTTGTGGCAGGCACATTTTGAGTTTTCATCATTAAACTCATATTCATAACCATGATTCATGATTTCCATACACAAGAAGTGTATCATCAGCTGCTTGGCTTTCGTCTTTTAACACATCACCAGTATGACTCAAAATCATATGAACAAAATGTTCTCATATTCCCCAAAAGAACCATTTTATTTATATTAAAAAAAATTTATCACTGAAATATTCACACTGTGTTCCTGACTCATTATATACCATGAACCTCAGTCAAGGCATTAACTACCACCTTCTTTTGAATACCCAAGCTCACAAACACCCGTGATTGGCTGCTGTTGCTGTGATTGACTGGAGTGAGTGATTGCATTCTATTTCTTTCACCCAGAACAGTCAATTTTGCCCTAATTTTTTTTTTTACAAAGAAACAGATGAATAAATGGGGCAGCGCTGTGCAAAGTCTTGATGAAGACTCTCAGTCGTCCAATTTCAGATGAATTAGTTTGGTTAATTGAGTTAATTGAGTTGAGTATCATCATACTTAAATTAAAGGCAGAATTTCCACTTGAGTACAATGTAAGTTGTATGAAAATTAAGAATGGAAAAATGTATATGCTTATATTAAACTACATTAAGTACATTTACAATCTTACTAAAGTAAATTTGCCATAGTTTTGACAGGTCCAAAATGCACTGCATCTATGGCATATGAATAGCATAAAGCTTGACATCTGGCAGTGTTGGGTGTTTATTAAAGGTCTCCATAGAACAATGTGTACATTTTAGGGTTTTATCTCAATAAACCATTAATGGCAAACAGTGACAGGCAGATATTATGAGGAGTTAAACTTTACAAAGGCTTGCTCATTGCTGCCCTCCTTTGTAGCTCCTGAGGCATTACAACCCCATGTACGAGTTGTAATGCCTCAGACTAACAGAGGTTATGAGAGTAAAAACTACCTCATATAATCCCCTACTACTCTAATGCACTTATCCCACTGTTTCACTAGTGCTTGGATACCATCGAGGTAAAACATCCTCTCAATATGCAGGAAATGTTGAAATGCTGGCCTCCCAGGAATTCCTTTAATGGACCAAACATATTTAAATGGCTTGGAGTGAGATCAGGACAGTATGCGGATATGGCAATAGCTCCAAGCTATAATGTGAGTTCTTTAATGTGCAAATCATTGTAGAATTTAGGAGAAACTTATGACTAAAATCAACCTGGCAAGTATGTCTTTTATAAATGCCAAAACCAGATTATATATAATATTCATCCACCTCAACCTTTCCAAAGCCTTAAAACAAGACTCTATTATTCATTCTAACTCTAATTCTAAGTCTTGGTGATGTATCATGGCAATGGGTTGCTTTTTATCTGGCTTTATGGTCATAGAGGGTGTCCTCGTGTGCTCCATGCAGACTTTTAACAGGTGTCCCACAAGACCCTCTTTGATAAGTTATATTGTATACTCATATGGGATTTCATACCATATGCTGATGACACTAACCTCATGCTATCCTTTCCAAAAGCTTGTGTTTCTGCATGGGTCTCACCATGTCTGGTGGACATGAATGGCAGTTCATCTGATGAAAACAGGGTTAGAGTAACTATGAATAAATAATAGCAATTGTTTCTAATGACTTCAGACAATAAGGTGCTTTTGTACATTTATGGCATTTGACAGAGCAACATTTTCATCTCATTATCCATCTGAGGGTTAAGGGCCTTGCTCAAGGGCCCAACAGGGACAACTTGGTGGTTGTGGGATTTGAACCTGGGACCTTCCGAACTGTAGCCTAATGCCTTAACCACTGAGCTACCCCTGTTCAGCCACCATGAGCAGATTCCTCTAAATCATTCATGGCAAGTCTGGCCCCATCCAACCTCTGCAACTAACCCATAGATGCATGACTTTTCAAGGTCCTCAATTTTTCCCACACCACTCCACTGCTGTGCTTTCTTCTCTGACTCCCTGTAGATGATCTGCATTGCTGATTGGCTAAAAAGCCAAAAGTAGACCAGTGCTCAGCTAGCTTAACAGATTAACACACACTGCACATTACACCACACAGTATTTGAGAAATCAACTCTGAGAGTATAAGTATGCTGTTGCTTGAGAATACAAAGCAAAACCATTTTGCATAAGGGTATAGTATCTGCCAAATGACATGAATGTAAATAATGTCATAATTTGAAATGAGAAAATGTTTTTTCCCATAGCTGTTATTCCTCCATCTATATATAACAGCTGTTGGAAATGTATTATAAATGTAAACAAGGATGTCTAAGTCTCCATCAACACCAAGTCTCCAGTGCTATAAGTGAACATTTGTGTGATTTAAGTGAAAGAAGAAGTTGACACTGAGAACACCACTGGAATGCTGACCTTCGTGACATGGTAGTGGTAAGGGTCTTCACCGCTAATAGTGGGGAACCCTAAACCATGCCACATACGTTCATGTCAATAAATCAACTAGAGGTGCTGAACCGTAACAACTGCTAAGACGCTAAATGAATAGTTGGCCATTAAAGCCAGGGACAATGAATTTCACAGACACATAAGCATAAAACATGAAATGAGGATGGACTATGAACAGCTTCTCTTGTCTGAGCTGTGAATATAATGTTGCAAGGTTCTGTGACCACTAGTTAAATCTAAATCATTGAACTTTAGGTAGTTTACAAAAGATTTATGCAAATTCCTAATGTAAATGACAGACATTATTTTTATTGTAACATAAATAATATAATAAAGCTGAACAAATTAAACAATGACAGTATATACAGTATAATTCTAAAAAAAAAAAATACATCAAGACTAAGACATTCTCACACTTTAGATTACACTGCTGCTAGGCACATGGGAAATAAGCAAAAGGGCTGAGGTTAGTGATCTAGCATGTAGCCATTAAATCTTTTATGAACATTGAAAAGACATAGAGAGGGTGGGAAAATTTAAAAACTTTAGGGAATATAAACTTTGTCCTCAGATGTGTTTGTATAAATGAATCTCTCTGTTTGTACAGCTTAGCTGCAAACTAAGACAGGGTCATTCTATGTGGAATCCAAAATTATTAGCTCAGCGTTAGCCAAAAAAATTTACATTATGAAGCACTTGTGTTACTGCAACATTGTAGGAACAGATAAAAACATTATTTGAAGAAGTTCTTAAACAATCAGAAAATTTTCAGATCTAATTCAATTCAATTTGTATAATGCCATACATTGGGCCTCATGCAGCAACATTCTCATAAAAATCCTCTTACAGTTTCTATTACTTTTCTGTTATTTCCTGTTTCTAAGAGAAGAAATAAAAAAAAGTTAACTCCAGATGCCCTAAACACACTTAACCATCCCAGTCTGCTCTTACACAGGTGTGCTGAATCATGAATCTCACATGATATTACAATAGAGGTGCATAGAACTAGAATAGGTGGCACGAGGACTTAGTGAAGAACACTGTGGCCTTACGCCTTTACGGTCTGCGTTCCCAAATTGCCCATAGTGTATGAATAAATGTGTATATATATATGTTTGTTTGTGCCCTGTGATGAATTGGCACCCTGTCCAGGGTGTACCCCACCTCATACCCTAAATTTTCTGTGATAGGCTCCAGGCCCACATGGCCCTGTATACAAGATAAATCAGTATAGATGATGAGTGATTGAGAATGATTAGCCTGTAATCAGCCTGTAATTAGCCTGAGAGTGATTAACATGTAATTAGCCTAGGTAACACCCCTAAATACCATATAAGGGGAGGTGCTTGATGCACCATGTGCAAATCGGGCACTAGAATTGGAGATATGCCAACAAAGAATGGTACTAAAAAGAAAAAGAATAACTACAGTATAACAGCAGTGAGATCAAAGTAGTTAGTGAATGTGCTCCAGAAACTTAGTAAATGTGTTCCAGAACACGAGCACTAGGTGTTACACGTAAATCAAAAACACAGCAGTGGCATAAGATTTGTGATACTGTGAATGCAATGTCAGCCCAATGACGCAAATGAAGAAATAAAATAAGTGGTTTGATGTCACATGGATGCAGAGGGCATAATTTCTGTCACCTGTGTTAGAGTTTTAAAGTTGAGGGTTATTATAATAACAGTAGAACTCGATGGTGTTTTTCATAATTATGTGTTTCAGAATGCTCATGGCAATCCAAAACAGTTCAGCAGCCATTCATCTGTCTCATCAAACCTGTGCCATCTCTAAAAACGTGCTCTCTGAGCCCTGGATGGCAAATCATCTAACAGCAATCTATAAGCCATTCAGAAGCAGAACGCATGCAAGCATCAAGCTAGATTTTATTATCTGATGCAATTTTATGTTTTTCTATTTTAAAACTGTTTCCATGGATTGGACAAACAGTTTGCAGACTGTGAAAGTGGGAGATTTTTTTTTCCCTTATCTTGGCAAGAGGGCTCCGGGCCACTCGTAAAGTTTTCTCTTATCTAAGAGAAAGCAAAAATAAGAAAGCATTGGTGAATCCCAGAAATGAACAGGTACAAACAAAGCTATGATCATAAATATAAAAAAAGAAATAATTTGTTCATATATCACTTCTTGTATGAGGCCCATTGTCCCAAAGCAAGTAGATGTAGATTTTTATTCAGATACCTAATAAGCAAGTCAGAGTTCAAAGTTCAAAGGCTTTTATTGTCATTTCAACCATATACAGTTAGTACACAGTGAAACGAAACAACGTTCCTC
>JAQQZS010000019.1:14849277-14865689 GCA_030068045.1 Platyallabes tihoni | reverse complement strand
TGTCGGCTCATATCGGGAGCATTTTGATCAAAGGGGAGATGAAAAGTGAAAGTGTGTACCAACAACACAGCACAATGTATGTGTGTGAATGTATGTATGTGTGTAAAACTGTATTTCACAGTATTGTGGTTTAACTTTGCAGTTACTGTGCAGTTCACATAACGAAACCAAGGGGAGAGATATGTAGGATGACAGAACGACTATGCTTAGCAATTTTTTTAAGATTTGTGTCGAAAATGCTATGCTATTCTAAAAACTACAGTGGTACCTAAGCATACGCCTTGCGAATTTTCGCCTTAAGAACTAAAATTTTGCAAGAAATTTGCCTTGGCATGTGAAACATTTTCAGTTTCCTGTTTGCGTCAGTGGAAAGCCAAGCGAAGTTTTTTTTCTTTGTGTTTTTTTCGCATTTTGTGCAAGATTCTGTGAAGAAATAGCATTTTAGGAGTAAGGAGAAAATGGAGCCACTTTCAGTTTCATTTTTAAAATGAAAGATCCATTTTAGCCAGTGCCAAGAGGAATCATAAATTAAGGTCAAGCGAGGTTTAATGTCTATTTATTTCATATATTACTCTATTTACATGTCTTTTGTAAATGTTTTAATTGTTTTTATATGCAAATATATAATTATAGTGTTGAAAATGGGTAATATTGGTAATATTATTTTGGTTGGCTTGAACAGATTATATGCATTTACATTAGTTCCTATGGGAAAATATGATTTCACAATACGAAATTTCGCCCTTAGAACTCGCCTCCTGAACGGATTAAATTTGCATGCCAAGGTACCCCTGTATCTGTAATAGAAGAATTTGTGGATGGCTGACCTGAGCATTCTGAGCAGGGAAAACGCAAGCACAAGGTGTAGTGATTTGCACCCTAAATCTGGAGCAAAGTGTAGATCGTGTCGAGCAGGTGTGTATCTCAAGGCTCCGTGCTTGCTGCAGGAAAAAGTGCGTTCACTGATTCACACTTGGGCATACATTTGTGTGTGCTCGTTAATAATGACGACACTTACAGATACCGCTGTGTGCACTTACTATGTTTGCTGCCCTTGCGCATTCAATTGAAGATATTGTTTGAACCTGTAACGCATTTTCACAGAGAACTGTTTGCAGTCCGAGTCACTTTGATTGGCATCGTTTATAGAACGTGATGAAATATGTAAAAATTGCTGCCTTTCTTGCCATCAGAGATACCTGCCCATTAAAATACAACAAACCTGAGTCATGGCCATGAGTGTCAGAGTGTTTTTATGAATATGAGTAAATGAGTATTTTAGTATGGGTACTGATGCATCACTAATAAAACATTTTACTGCTTACAGGTCATGCCATTTGCTATGATGTTAATGCATTGTCATTCGTTTAATGTTTAGCCTTTTTTCATTTGTCATTTTGCTCTGACTTTTTTTTTTTTTTAGCCCACTCTGAAGTATTTTGTCATTTCTAAATGCATTTCAAAGGTGCGGTCCACCCTGTCTCGTTCTCTCTCTTATGCTCTCTCTCTCTTTATTTTTTTATTTTATTAAATATGGACTGTATCTCTCTGATTGCACACTAATATATCAAAGACTGCTTACTGAATAACCTCCATTCCATAGTGCACTATTTAATTATGAATCAGGCCCTTGAAAAACAGCAGAAATGAAACGCAGGCACAAGAGCTCAGCAGCACAAAGTAATAAAATGCAGGCACTTTATTAAAGTGGTTGACAAAAACGGTGTTTACATGTAAAAGGAAGTGCTTTTGATTTTTTAAAGAAAAAAAGGCATGGTAAAAAATTTGAAGATTAAAGGATGACCTAGAATGGCTGCAAGTCACTCTTTGGTTAGGAGAAGGAAATTTGATACATGGTGTATTTTATTAAAAAGAAACAGCCCTGATCCTGGTTTTGTTGTTTTCAGTTTTGTATGCATTTTTGCAAAGGTTTGGCTCAGGGACATACACACAGTAAAATCCCCAGTGTTTATTTAACATTTTCAGTGTTTATATCATGCAGCACGGTGGTGTAGTGATTAGCACTGTTGCCTTGCACCTCCAGGGTCCGGGTTCAATTCCTGACCAGGCTCGATTCCCATCTCTGTGTGTATGGAGTTTGCATGTTCTCCCTGTGCTTGGTGGGTTTCCTCCGGGTACAGTACTCCGGTTTCCTTCCAAAGACCTGCAGATTAGGCTGATTGGCGTTCCCAAATTGCCCGTAGTGTGTGAGTAAGTGTATGTGTGTGTGCCCTGTGATGGATTGGCACCCTGTTCAGGGTGTACCCTGCCTAGTGCCCTAAGTCTCCTGGGATAGGCTCCAGGTCCCCGCGACCCTGAATACAGGTATAGACGATGAGTAAGTGAGTGAGGGAGAGTTTATATCAACTGTATGATTGTTGCACCAGACAATATGTAAAAGTGGGTATAAGTTTTATTTATTTATTTACTGTATATATATATTTTTTAATTCAAATTGCATTTCTACCATTGTTGAACCAAACTCTTGGAACCTTCTCAATCTCAAATGGTCCTCCATTGCACTACAGAATGTTCATAGAGATGACGCCATGTTCACAGACGAATAGGTGGGCGTGAGACCAGAGGCTTGGTCTGGGACACCTTGAAGGGGGTTTATCAGGCACATGGTGGAGGGTAGAGGAAGCCTAACTGAAGAGAGGCCCTCAGAGCAGGTTGAGCCTTTTGGAGCGGACTGGGCCCTGAACGAGGTCCTTGGAGATGATAACAGAGCATGATTCGGGTGTCCCACAGTATGGGGCAGAGCAGGACTCTGGCACTTCAAAGCTCGGAACAGGACATGATTCAGCTGTCTTACAGCACAGAACAGGGCATGACTCAGAGCATGATTCCAGTGTCGCATTGTTCAGGGCAGAACATGATTTAGGGATCTCACGATTTGGAACAAGACATGATTCAGCCATCTCGCAGTATAGGTCAGAGCATGACACAGAGCATGGTTCTGGTGTCACATACTTCAGGACAGGACATATTTTAGTTTTTATTAACCTCTAACAGGCCTTGGGTTGGCAGCGTTGTCTGGAGAGGGTTGGCATTCTCGAGTAAAACGAAGGCTCTAGGGTGCATCGAAAAGTTCAGTGTTCCAGACAGGAACTGTTTATGGGTATGGTGTCCTATGGCTTGATCATGAGTTCATTAGAAGACTTGAGGTTTGACCTCGGCATGAGTACAAGACGGGAGTTCAGAGCCATGAATGCAGTCAGTGTGGTAATTTATTTATAGTTCAGTCAGTGTAGCAAACAGGTCCAATCCATGAGGCGAGAAACGTGAACAAGGGCAAGGAGTCAGCAACCTGAAAGCAAAACCAAATAACTCAACAAGAGGCACGAGAAAACTGGGCTACAAGCACACAATAATTTGGCAAGAAACGGTTGTTTGTGAGAGAGTTATAAAGCGCAGAGTGATAAATGAGATAAGGAACAGGTGGGCTCGAGACGTTGAATGAGGCAGCAAAACGGAAGCAGTCAACTGGAGTGTGGAAAGAAGTTGCGGGTGATCATTCCTTGCCTCGAGACTTGGGAATGACCTGGCATACCGTGACAGAAAAAGTTTAAAGAAAGAAACCATGCAGTCGAATACCCTCAACTCGGACAAAATCTCAAGTGACCTGCCCAAGTCAGAACCGTGACTTTGACATCTCTGAACACCCTTGAGATGAACTGGAATGCTGACTGCACACCCTGTCTCCTTGTCTTGACCTTGCTGCCTGACCTTACTAATGTTCTTATTGCTTTTGATGTTCTTTCCAATATTGAGTGGAAATCTTCCATATCTGGAATAAGATGCTCCATATGTACATATGGGTGTGACTGGTCAGGCGTTCACATACTTTTGACTTATTAATAATAATTTTAGTACCTCTGTGAAATTGAACAGGGTATGATCCCACAAGTGGCATTATATTAATTCTCCCTTGTGAATCACAGTGACATGTCTGTGAGTTCATGTATGTAAAAGAGGGCAGATAGCGTTTTCCTCTGCCGGTGCTATCCTGTTCTGTAATGAAGCACGCATATGGCTGGATTCATTTCTCTCAAAGGAAGCGTGTGTCAAAGTTAGCAAATTAAACTGTGGTTTAATATGCAGCAGAGTAAAATTGGGCCGAGAAATGGGAGGGATGAAAATAAAATACTGTATAATATTAATTTGGAAGTGCAACATTATAAATATAAGACAACAGCTTCCTAACAGTTTAATAAGCAACTGATAGATGAACATAAACATGCTGAGAGTGATGTGGTATCTGCTAGAAATTTTGCTCTGCATTTGAAGTGTCAACAGGGTACTTTGGGAATATTTGGCAACCCTGGAACTGATTAAATGTGATTAACAGTGGTCCGTGGAGACTAATTTTAGACTTGCGTGAAAATCCAGCCTATTAACAAATCACTCTTGACAGATCTAAGGCTAAAATGTGTTTAAATGATTACATGTCGGATTTGTTATGAAATTATTTATTTCTAGTACTGATTCATGATCTTGAATAAGTGACAGCTGATGAATGATATAATGGAGAAAAACTTCCTTCCTTCCTTTCTTCCTTCTCCGCCAACCTTTGATTTTTTTTTTTTGTTTGTTTTTTACATAGATTGAAGTAAAATTCATGAAATTTATTCAATTACTGTGATGCATTAATGACTGAGCTCACTATACATATTACTGTCTGTCTGGATACATGCTACTGTGACTAGTGCTGTCAAATATCAAATATGCCATCTAATGGGCATCTGTGTTCCCAAGAGAAATATTTTACATTTTAGATTTTTTTAATCATTGAAAAGAAGATACATTTACACTGCTTTAAAAAAAATTCATAATCACATTTCAAAATCTAAATATTTAAAATTTCATATATATATATATATATATCGATCGAACAGAATATATGTCGAGTAAAAATATGTGCAATGTGCATGTTTATACAAACCGGAAAGATACTGGAAAGTAATGTCTGACCTTTTCACATTTCAGAGTGGTGTGTGTGTGTGTGTGTGTGTGTGTTGTGCTCCACCAGTCACTAGCCAACAGAGGTGAAGGTCATCTCATTAGCTCATCTCAGTCTCACACAGCAGGAGAAGGAAAAGCAGGACAGAGCAAGCAAAGAGTGAGAAAAACAAGGGAAAAGAGGACAAAAGGAAAACTCAGTCATCTTCAGCTTTGCCTCTCTGTGCGTTCATCTGTTCGGTAGCATATGTGTGATTACCACAACAAAGACAGTTCAATATGTTTCCCTGGGAAGACTTGGAAGTCTAAGCATAGTTGCATTTTATAAATAAACCTTGCAATAATATGCAAACTTAAGTTTTTTTTTGAAATACAGAAATGTTTGTAAGTTTAAACATGAAGCTGTATAAGTAGTAGTTCTAGCAGGAACTCAAGAATTTGTGGTTATATTTTACCTGCATGGCCATCTGTGTGGGATGGGACTTGGGTATAAAAACCTTTCTGTCTGCCATTTAGTTTGTAATCTCATATATTATTAAAATGTTCCATGAACAGATCTGAAACTGTATTATGCAAGTGATAAAAAAAAAACCCTCTGATCATTAAAACCATTAACATTACCTCATAAGTTCTGGTTCCCCTTGTGCCTAGGCAGCTCTGGCCCCATGTGGCATGGCTTCACAGGGTCTCTGGAGCTTTCATGGATCGGATTTGTTTGTTCGGCGCATCGCATGGGTGCTTGATTGGATTGGTATACGATGAGTTTAGAGGCTGGGTCAGTGGCCTTGGACTCTTTGCTTGCTGGATCCTGTGTGGTGGATGGTGCACCAAGCATTGGCTTTTTCAATGATTTGGGCTACACCAGCTTTTCTCTTGGATTGGATCAAACAGGTGAGCAATTGGTTTCCCATGGGTATGGGTGAGCCTTGGATGCCCATGACCCTGTCACCAGTTTGCTAGTGTACAGTTGGTGATTAATGTTGTTCAGTTCACCTGTCAGTGGTCCTAATGTTATGGGTGATTGATGTAAATTATAACATAGAGTAGGCTGCTAATAATAATAATTATCAGTGACAGGTGTGATGTGGATTGATGTGAAGCAGTTTGCAGTGGTGTAATGGACCTGCGTTGACTACGGAATAGGTGCAAAGTTTAATAAGTTTAATATGGTGTTATGTTGTTTATTTGGGCCCAATCCTAAATGAAAAACTTTGCTTCCACGCACAAATTATATTTTCACTCGCTCAAGCTCTCTGGGATGAACACCAACTGCGCATATTTTCACTCGTTCAAAAACTCTTAATTGTTCCATTTACTTTGAGCATGGTATGGTTGCCAGATCACACCTACAAACCCCCACTGTGCAGTGCGGAAAACCCACCCACTCTGATAAAAAGCGGGCCAAAAACATCACATATTTTGTTTCACTATAATTACTTTATTGTTTATTGCAAAGATAATTAAAAATCAAATTAGTCTTAGTTTTTCATTCATTATTGTTTAAAGGAAGAATGTGCTGACCTTCATCTTTTGAACAAGAATGAATGAAAATGAAATTCTGTTTACATAATCAAATAAAGTAAAAAAAAAACAAAATTTTAATTTGGAAACTGAGTATTGAGTATTTAGTTTTAGGATTTTATTTAAACTTTGTGAATATTGTTTTTATATAAAACCATAGGCAAAGGTTCACTTGCTTTAAGTGTTCTTTAAGTAATAAAAGTAACTGAAAACTTATGTCTCCCCTTTTATTGCTGATCCGAAAAATGGTCTGCACCATGACAAAAAACCTGTGATGCGATTCAAAATTGTGAGTTTTGTGATCAATTGCACTCCTAGCTGTTACTTCCAAAAAGTAAATAGTTTTCTTCCTTCATCAGTCTATACCCTTTCTATTTAGCATTACGAAAAAAAAGGCAATATATTGTAAAATATAATGCAATAAATTAAATAATACATTTCCATATATAGGAAATTAGTGCTTATATTTATTAAGATATACATTTGAATATATTTCAATATACGAAAGCGGCAATTCCTTACGTATTTTTCAATGTATTGTAATATAATTAATACATTATATTATTCAGTATATTGTGAATATATTTTTCAATAATGAATATCTTTTTTCTTCCCGTAATTATTAGTTATTATCAGATAGTGTAGCAATGAGGAATATTAACATTCCAAAATCTTTTCAATTAACCAGAAGATCAGAACACTAAATCATTTAATATTTTGACACTTAATATACTGTATAGAGAAAAATGTTTTCTTTGCGTAAGGGTTTAATTGTCCTCTCTTGCGTTTTAGCTGAAAGAATACTGACCCTAGAGACATCTTTCATGAAATGTTAAAAATTCTCTTAAAGAGAGATAAGTAAAAAAAAAACACATTTTAAAAAATGTATTTAATTGAGTACAGTAGGTTGTTACTATAGAAATCTATCATCATGTATTTGAACGCGCGCATTAATATAAATCTGTTATTTGCCCTGCATCCAGAAGTAAAGTCAGATCTGCGGGTATAAAAAATTAATTGACACCTTCAGAATGACCGGACAAAATGGCAGATTCAGCAGCACTGTGGTATAAAATCTCGACAGTGATAATCGCACATAAGCTACAGACGCTGCAAACCTTCGATGTCAGACATGTTTCCTGGAAGACCGCCTCTCTGCAGGGTTCTGCTATCTACCCCATTTACCACACCTGATTCAACTCATTAACTAATTTCCAAGGACCCCCTGAGCTGACTTTGGTGTGTTAGAAGACGTAAGCTCTCTAGGATTCTGGTCCTCCAGGATATGACTTTGACATCCCTGCTTTAAAATGAGTTAAAGTCTGGGGCAAGGGGAACAAACATCAAGCAGTTAAATTATATATATATATATATATATATATATATATATATCCCCTTAATATTCTGGTGTAATTTACAAGGATGCTAAGATTCCTTGGCTGGAAATTGAACCTTCACAGAATGGATTATGTAGAAGTGATATGGAGGCATCTCCGAATTGGTAGCCTGATACACGCATCACATTTATTACTAGAGTTTAATGATTGCACGGCTGTTAATTTTTAGTAGTTGTCTATTCATCTTTTCCACCAAGCAGAAGCTGATTCAGGAGCTTCTGCATGCAAACAGAACAGCGTTTACCCTATCAGCAGGAGATTGCAAGTTTGATTCCAGATGACGCAACATCCATCCATGGCTAGCAGCCAAAAAAAGCAAAATGCTCTGTTTTCTGTGTGAGAGGGATGGCATTTTCTCTCTCTGTCTTTTTCTCTCTCTTTCTCTCTCTGTTCTGTCAGTGACATTAGCCAACAGAGCTGTGCGATTCAATTAAAAATTCGATTAAACCCTTTGTTGGTTCATTCGATTCATTGAATCAATAGGTCAGATCTTGATTCAGAATCAATTTTTGATAAAACTGTTCAGGTACAGTAAGTCCCCAACATATGAACGAGTTCCATTCCGAGAGCTCGTTCGTAAATCCAGTTTGTTCGTAATTCTAACAAACAAAGTCTAGCTACTAGGATATTAACAATTAGCTATACACAGTATACTGTAATACTAACATGTTCCATCATCTTGTCCTTGTTCTTTAGAATTGTATCGATAGTTAAACAATTCATGTTAATAGAACGAGATATGTCTGCCATCTTTTATTATTTTATAATCAATTATTTGCACTTTTGTCTTTATCGTTATTGCTTGGCGCTTCTTAGCAGTACCAGCTTCATCACTGCTGCTTTTACGCTTGCATCTGGACATCTCGGGATGCATGCTGCACGCACGTAACAATGTACACCCCGAACATATGATCTAACGTCTGCCATTCAACATGTGTGAATGCATGTTTGTATCTTCGAAAGTTTGTAACTCGAATATTTATATGTAAGAGTCTTACTGTAACTGTACCACTGTTAAATGGTTTCAAATTGGCCACCAGTGCTTGTAAAATGCAATATTGTTTTCTTTGTATTTGAGTTAGCACTTTGAACAAGATAGACATTTAAACAATTTAACACAAGTTAACTTTGAACAATTTAAATACAAGTTACACAGTATTTCAATGATTATTAAATACTTTTAGTCGTTTTTGATACTTTCAAACCCTGGAGAAATGTTCATGGAACATCGTCTATAGCGCTTTATCTTTTATACAGGGTCATGGGTTGGCTGGAACCTGTCCCAGGAGACTTAGGCAACAGGGTGCCAATCCACTGCTTATTCATGCACATGCTCATTCGGGAATGCCAGCCTAATCTGCACATCATTAGACTGTTGGAGGAAATCAACCAAGCATGGGTAGGAAAAAATAAGAAAAAGCAGCATTGAAGCTAATAGACGCACGGAATATGATTCACAGCTCGACTAGCCAAACATTTGTGGTTTTCAGCTTATGAAAGTAAAAAAGGGCAGAAAGCACGTGCCTCTGAGAGTGGAACGCTGCGCAGTGATGCAGCATAAGCAGCAGTTTGAACGCTACAGTTGGCTGACTTCACACATCTCAGAGGAAGCACATGCTAGCCAAAAAAAAAAAAAAACACAGCAACAAATGCTAACATTGTTAACCAAGTTCAAGCTGTAGTATATTTCCATTAGGAATGCTTTGGTGTGATTCGTGTCCAGTATTCTGTTTATTTGCATTTGCATTAACTTGCAGATCATGAGCACACATACAGTAGAAGTTCACATGTTGCATTATGAACTCGACTTGTGATCCACACACCCCTTATAAGTAAAACGTAAAAGAAATATCTCTGGTATTAAAATGCAATATCCTGTGATGCTAATTGAGGCACATTTCCTGGACGTCATCATGCTGATGAACAGACAACACTGTTCAGCAAAGCTTCACTCCCTTTTTAATTGTAAATGTTCCCTTTAGGGTTAAATACATGGCAATTGGGAGATGGATGGTGGACAGTGGGATGTCACCAGCACTCAGAAGGGTTGCCTGTCTTCCTGTCTATTCCAGCCGCTCTGACGCAGCAGTGTGGCTTTTCAGGTGTGTCTGTTTCACAGTTGGGTTCCCAGGACACTCTGACTCCCTGCCGTTATTCCTGGTCTTTTATCTTCTGCAGTTGGTGTAAATGGCGCACTGGCGATTTCTGCACTGGCGTTTTCTCAGGCTTCAGCCTGGGTCAGCAAGTCATCTTAATACCACCTCATTTCTCTCAGTCATCTGGGAAAATGTCCTCAAGGCTATCGAATATTGTTTCTCTCAATGGAATCCTCCTGGTGCGTGACCCATCTGAATGAAGAAGATGTGTCAGCTCTCCAACTGTGTGCATGATGCATGGTGGCTGCGTGGGAATGCAGGATTTCAAGTGTGAGCCTCTTAAATGGGCTGTGCACTTGGGCGAGGTGTGAAGCGATTTTCCTTTTAGCAGTTTCAAGTTAGACAGGCGTTCATGGACACGATTGTGCATAAGAGTATACATCTCTGCGGTGTGTGCAGTGTCACTTTCCCCATTCTGTTCAGTGTTACTAATATCTGAATTTACTGTATATTTAAGCTCAATGTGTGTGTCGAAGGGTTTCTTTCTTTCTTTCTTTCTTTTTTCCCTTCATTTTTAGATAGTTTTTCTCTTTGTGTTTTGAGCTTATTAATATTTCTATTTTCCTCTGTCTCTCTTTCTGTTTTTGTTTGCCTCTCTTTCCATTCTTCCCACTTTACATTTTTTATACTTCTTTTTTTTTTTTTACCATTTTTTTTCGATGGTGCACCATAATTTAAAATGCCTGCATACATTATTTTTGAGTCTTCTTCTTTCTTTCTTTCCCTCTTCCCATTTTTACTACTTAATTTTTTTCAAAGTTCTTCTCTCTCATCCTCCTTCTTTCCTTCAAAGCTTATTTTCTTCCTTCCTTCCTTCCTTCCTTCCTTCTACCTTCTTTCCTTTTTTACTTACTTACTGTACCATTATATAATTTCATCCTAACTTTATGTTTTTTCAAATTTCCTTTTGTGCACTGCTTTGACTCCCTCTCTTTCCTTCCTTATTTATTTATTTATTTATTATTTTCGCTTTCTTTCTTTCATTCTCAATTAAATTTCCTTTGTGCCCACTTTCTTTCGTCTCTTTTTGTTTCCTGCTCTTTATTTCCCCTCACCCCAAATTCCCCTTCCTTTCTTCTTCTTTCTTTTCAGCTTCCTCCCTTCCTACTCTCCTTCCTTCTTTTCTTGCCTCATTTCTTTCTTTTCTCCTTCCCTCCTGCCATTCTTCCTTTTCCCTTTCCTTCCTTCCTTTTTTCCTTCCTTCCTCCCTCCCTTCCTTCCTTCCTTCCTTTTCTCTTTCCTTCCTTCCCTCCCTTTTTTCCCTTCCTCTAATAACATACCAGTGTGTGACTCCAAGTTCACTGGGGAAAAGCAGAGGTAGAAATGCCAGCAGTTTCAGAATAAAGCCTGGCTTCTGACAGTTTTTCAGCCTCAGCTACACTGCCCAAGGCCATATTTGGTCGTAAATGAAGCCTTACTTTCGACTTGTTTTTTAATTGCACCCTCACCCCCCCCCCATAAAAAAATAATAAACTAACTTAAACTAACTTATTTCACCCTTTGTGATGTAAAAACACGCATTCGTATTTATGAACATTGTTTTTGTGTAATCTCTGACCCTTTACTCTCGCCCAAAGTAAAATAATAACCTCTTTGTTGTGTCACTTGGGATACCAGTTCCAATAGCAGTGTCGCTTGGGATAGGAGTTCCGGTGCAAACCTCTCCTCTCAAGCAGATGACCTGATCATTTCAGGCAAACAAACAATACACCTCCTATTTGTACCTGTAGTTAGATCTATATAGGACACATTATCTACTGATTCTGAATAATGTCTTCACACTCAGTTACATCCCGAGTGTGCGGCTTGGAATGTCTTAACTGTGTACTCTCCTCTATGGGAATTACACACTGTGCCTTACACACTCGCCACCACCTGGATTCTTTTATAGTCAATAAAACGAGTTGTTAAGCCCATGCCCAGCAATCAGTAGTAAAGGAAATGCTGCCAGTGTTTTTAGAGAACAGTAACTCCTTCACTACATTATATTTCTCTTCACCTTGGTATGAATCTGCTTAAGGATTTTACATTATATCTGGTTCCTGATAAAAACCTTTTTTTTTTTTTTTTTACCCTATGTTCTGTACAGTTCTGCATGACAGAATGTCTTTCGCTGTCAATTTGCATGAGTGTGCATAGTGTCCACCGAGTGGTCTTGCTGGAGAATTTGGTACTGTAGTGTCTGTAAGATGTTCATTGCCTCACAAATGTTGGAATCATTGCAATTCATTTGTTTTTTTTTTGCATCTCATAATTAAACTGAAATGCACGCCTGTTTTCACAGATGGAACGACACACATCAGCGGCAGCCTGACTCAGTCACGTGATAGATACAAACCAAATACCTACTGTAGACTGAGGCGTAATGAAGGCATAAAACCCATTTACATTTACAAAAGACTTCAAGCACAGTATGGTGATGAGACTCTTAACTGGAGTAAAACATTTGAATGGTGGAAACGTTTTAAAGAAGGACGTACGTCTGTGATCCCATCGAGGTGGCTCGAAAACCCACTGCAGTCGTTCCTATGAACATTCACTGAATTTCAGACGTGATGCAGGCAGTGTGATCATACTGAGAAAAAAAATTTAATTTATGGTATCCAAATACTGGAATAAGTGTATTAGTGTAGCAGGGGTTTTTTATAGAGAAATAAAGGTAGTTTTTCCTCTTATAACTATGTTCTGTTATTTGCACAATCAAAGTCCCAGTTTGATTTAAACGCCCTTTGTATTTTATGGGATTTTCCTGAATGTTTGCATTGTTTCCAGTCTAAATAAGTCATTTCTAATTTATTAAAGTACTGTGTGCCGCAATCTCTGAAAGTGACTGTTTTTATTATATGAACAAGTAAAGGAGCTGTAAAATGCAGATCAATTGCATTACATTTTTATTTATATTTTTTTTTTGCATTTTGAATATATTTCGTTCTTTGTCTCAAGATTTGTTAGGTCATGAGGTTTGCAACTGCGGCCAAAAATTTTAATTTAAATCTGCAGAGCAGAAAGAGTGGCCTTCCACGCCATATGATGACCTGCTTGATTAGCACCTCCTAGTGTTATTTGCGTCCCAATTATCCGTTTGGTTTCCCCATGTAGGCAATATCGTTGCTTTATCAGCATGATTTCAGCAGATACTCCTAAAATTGTCGAATGGTAATATCAGCTGATATTATAGACCCACTAGAAAACATGATATACACCCGGACATGCTGTGCACCAGGATCTTAGCAGTGTATAATCTTCAAATCTTGCACAGTATTGTCGCTCTTGGCTCAGACTTTTAATAAACCATCTGTTTAATAAACCGTCATCCATGGGCTCATCACCAAGTCCATAAATCTAACAGTAACGGCAGGAGAAAAAGAGTTATTGCCATGCTGATACACACACACGCGCGCATGCACAAAATGTGTGCAATCTGTCTTTGTCTTTCTTATATATATTAGAATTTTTCGAACACTTTATATATATATATTTATATATAAGTGTCCGAAAAATTCAAATATTTCTATGGCTCTTCTTTTACTTTCACTGAAATGGCATCGTTTTCATGACGTGGCACTGTCAACATTTGTTTCAGTCCAGAGTCGCATTAATTTCTCCGTTGTTGATGAAAGAGTCAGACCGCTGTGTACAGCCTTCTCCAGCACATCCCAAAGATTCTAAATGGTTTAATGTCTCATGCTCCTTGCTCTTTCTATCACTCTGGAACATAATAATCTGGATTCATTACCTATTCCCAATACTTCATAGTCCATTCTTTATCCTCCCTAACAAACTGAAGTCTTTTTTATGATTAGCCCCATTGATAAGTGGTTATCTTAAGGATACACAGCTGTTTAGTCCCAATCCCTTGAAATGTTCTTCCTTTCACTATTTCACATAGCCAGGAGTTCTACTGTTGTTTTTTTATGATTTAATTATTATGAAATGCTTACGTGATCTCCAATCAGACTCATTCATGATGTTTTTCTGACCACATTTTAACCTCAAAGTTTTAATAATATGTCTTACCCTTAACCCTATTTAAGTAGTTTCAGTAATCTCCTAAGTTGTTTTCTTTTCTTGATGCAGGACAATCATTTGACCGTTCTGAAACACCAAGAAACACATTAGGCAAGGAGTCAAAAGTCATTTCTGGCTTTTTCAAAATCACAGGTCAACTGCATTATCTATAAATGCTGCCTCACCATCCTACATCCTGCAAAAGCAAAAGAAAATCCATCTATAGAGGAAGGAATTCTTTAATCTTGGTTGTCTTAATATGCTGTATCTCTTGTTGTTCTACTTAACCTGAAGTGAAATATGGAACGGAGGAGGAATATTTTTCCTACGCCGCACAATTACACTGCGTCCTCACACAGCATTGTTCTTCTTAATTCACTACACCAGCTTGGTAAACAAATTAATCTCGCCAGTGGATCCGAATGGTGATGAAGAGCAGCGGAAAGCGCGCACAATGCATCACGCAAATGAGTATTGGCTGTCAGCATTAGGAAATGGAGAATGTGTTTGAATATTAATCCTAAAAGGCACCGCGCGGTTAGAACGGGTTTCTTTTTCAGAGATGCTTTACAGCCAGTCGAGGCTGTTCACGAAACCATTTCCTTGATTTGTTGTTTTAAACAATCATGTGACACGATTTATAGTCTTCATATAGTCACTGTAGATACACTGTAGATAACAAAAATCTTTTGACTGTAATTCTAGCATCAAGTGCGATTTTACTTATATGAGTTTATGTCCATAGTAATGACTGATACACTGGGACACTGGGCGGCTTAGTGGTTAACGCATTAAAATGAGTGTTGGCTTAGTGGTCCCCCGCCAGGGTTGGGGCGTTAAATCTTTCTCAGATCTGTGTATGGAGTTTGCATGTTCTCCCCATGCTTGGTGGGTTTCCTCAAGTTACTCCGGTTTCCTCACACAGGCCACAGTGGTGTAGGCTGACTGGCATGTCTAAATTGGTTTTAGTGTATGACTGAGTGTGTGAATGTGTGTGTCCTTTGATTCCATCCAGGATGTACCCCACCTTATGCCTCCATGTCCTTGAGATAAGCTCCCAAGAACATACACAGAATAAGCAGTATAGATGAAGGATGGATGGACAGTGGACACTTTGACTTTGTGTGGCACCCAATCTCTACATAAATCATGCATCCTCTGTAAGCGTAGTATTGTAAATAATTACAAGGGAGTCTCTTGTGAAAGTCTTAAGGACTGAGGTTCTTAAAGACAGATATCACTTGTAACATTATTGGCAAATTACTTTAGTATAAGACACTGCTAGTCAACTTTATGGTGTCTGACACACATTCCACCGACACATTGTTAATTATTTTCATACAACAGAGCACATTCAGATGTACAGTATTTGTTACACACTAAAGTCATTGAACACCCGAAATTCAGAAAACTATAAGAAGTGGATTATTGTATAATTGACATTATTATTGTATAATGTACATTTAAATACAAAGATTACGTGTTAAATTAAACAATGCAGGACATAATTGAATTATGTTTCATTATGTTATGTTCCGATGCATATCAGGACATTCTGATAAATTCCATGCAAAATCAGAGCGAAGAACTCATAGCGGTTTTATATATAGCCCCATACTGTATGTCCCCAAAATGCACCGGTGTAAAGCTAAAAATAGCCTGTCTCAGGCAGTGAGACAAGACATGGGGAGGTGGGAGATATCCAGTACAGTATGTGCTCTGTATTTGGTGCAAATGTACCATTAAGCCATTTATTTATAATTTAAGATTATTCTGTCCTGTGGGTTTAACAAAAATCAGCCTTAAATGCCAATATTTTATTATGCACTTTTTTTATGATGCCAATATTTTATGATGCAACTTATGTACATAAACATTAAACAATTTATTATGACTTTAATATACAGTACACAGGGTTTGATGAATCACTACACAGTTCCAAATTCCTGATGTAGGACTCCTATTGACCAAGCTGAAATTCTCTATAAATGGAGAGAAATGTGTGGTGTCATTCTTTTAATATTAACATTTATAAAAATAAAAAAATAAAAAATAAAATAAATCTAATTATTTGACATTTTCTGAAGCTTATGAAGGGAACAAAAATAAAAAACACTTTTGTGCATGCTTATATGGGAAAATAATCAATTTTGATTAGAGGTTAACATGAAGTAAACAGTTCCATTAAATAAGCTTTGTGTTGGGCCACATCACATTATACCTTTGCTTATTATTTTCTAATGACCACCCTGCATGTCTGTTATCAAAATATGTAATATATATATATATATCAGGGCTTGACATTAACTTTTTTGCTCACTGGCCAATGTGGCTAGTGGATTTCCGGAGTCACTCGCCATTCAGCCTT
>JAQQZS010000019.1:14830182-14844638 GCA_030068045.1 Platyallabes tihoni | reverse complement strand
CGGTTTACTCCTATTTATAACCTGCAGGTGCACCTCATCGGCTGACGTCACCTGACCGAGGTTATATAAGCCAAAATTTTTGGCCTGTTTGACACACACGTGCTTCACAACCGGCAACGAGGAAACGTTCCCAAAGCGTTTTCACGCTGCATCTTGTTCCCGCTTTTTCAGGGAACAGGGTTACAGCAAAGTAACCCGAGACGTTCACCATAATACTGTACGTCCACGAGTCCCCCAGATCTGCTCCTTTACCCAAGGCAAATCTATTTACAAAAATGCCTGGCTACATAAATAGGTTTTTAGCCTAGACTTAAACACTGAGACTGTGTCTGAGTCCCGAACATTAATTGGAAGGCTATTCCATAACTTTGGGGCTTTGTATATACATTTGGTATACATTGTCCTGCTGGCACATGCCATGGTGGATTGGATATTTGTATAGTCAAAGATACATGCATCACAGAATGATGGTCATTCTCTCAAGGTTAAATGGCTAATGTCTTAATGTAGTTATTTTTCTGGATTATTGTGCATGTTTATATTTGGGGCATAGAGAGAGAGAGAGAGAGAGAGAGAGAGAGATACGAAATGAGTTGGAGTAAAAATGGCTTTTATCCAACTCCCCTGTTTTCCAGCATCCTCTCTAATGCATCATAAACTGCTTTAGTCTGAACTGCTGCCAGTTTTTAACATATGACATTTTATTATGTGAATAAATCAGAGATGTTAAACAGATGTGAACGGTCCTGCTTTGACCTCATTAGTTAATTATGATGCTGTTTGATTATTGATTTGGACCAAAGAGTGGGGACAGAATGAAACACAGGACAGCAGGGGTGTGATGATATATCTGCATGGCTATACACCATGATAAGAAAATACTACTTTTGTGTTGTTTCCGAATAGTAATCTGTATGCAGATATTGTGTAGTCCTAGATATTATCATACTGTATACTGTTATATGAATTTGTCATATCATTTCAGCCGTGTTATAAAGATACAGTGAAGTCTTGGTGTGTTCATGCGTATCAACAACTTTCTCAGGCACAACCTGTTGTAAAATTGACCTTGAAGTGACATTTGAGTGCTTGATGTGTGAAAAGCTTCAGCACTGCTATGGGGAATTTGGAGCTAGAGAGTCTCTTTAATCAATATGTGAGAAATAAAAAAGGATGAACTGTGATTGAGACATTGCAGCACAGAAGACAAATCGATACAAAAAGGATTAAATTCACAAAGATTTTAGATTTTTCACTAACAATTATTTATTTGAATTTAGTTGCATTGTTGGATGAACATGTTAAAATATTTTTTAATGATGACTCACAGTACAGTACATCAGCAATAAATGAGCATAGCACCTGTTCTTCTCAGTGACAGAACGTACAGAAAAACTAATAAATTTACACATCTATCACAATATTTACAAAGCATTGTGTAAGTGATTGCGCATTACTTGAGAGGTAAAGTGTTACGGCATAATTTTTTTTCAAAATGATTACCATAACATGCGTCATGGTACCCAGAGGCAGCACAAGTAGAAAGCAGAGAATATAATGTACAATGAAGACAAATTTGTGTGTGTGAGGAAAATTTTCCAGAAAAAGCCAAAGTTTGAAAATGGGATTTATTGTGTTTTGCCGTAAAACTGAACAAATAAGAAACTGCTGAGCTCCTGAGAGTTTCACACTAGAGTTTACACAGTATGGTGTGAAAAAAAAACATTGAGTGAGCATCCGTTCTATTGGTGGAAATGTCTTGATCCATCTTGATAAAATGTTGATAAGAGGTCAAAGGAAAAAGGTTTTGTAAATGGATTGTTTTGAGCTGCCACGAAGCATATAGGAAGCACTTATTACTTAACTGCGGTGAGCACAAAAGCATCTAAAATTGTAAAAAGCATCCAACCATGCAGGAGATGGGCTACAACATAAGAAGACCTTATCAAGTTCCACATGTTCCAGCTTAAAAAAAAACTTTAAATCAAATTTAAGTATGGTATGCACACAAATATGCAATACTGAAACTCACGTATCTCAATCGCGCCTGTGCGATTGTCGACAGAGCATAGCTTTAGACGCAGGTGTTCCCAGTAGTGAAAAGAAAGTTGTGTTATCCAGTTGTTGTTGGAAATGGGTCTTTCAATGGAGAAAAAAAGCATTCAAAGTTGAGTATTATTTCCGCTTATAAGGAAGTGGTTGTAATTTCAATTTCAATTCCAAGAGAGATTTAATAAGACGGCAGAGGTAACACTGTTATGTCTATATAACACTGTCTATTGTAACGAAATTTCACCATTCTGGAAGTATACTGTGTCAATATTACGCTAGCAAATCATCTCCTTTTGCAGGAATCTGCAGCAACCTTTGTTTCGGAATATGTCTGAGAATTGGCGTGAACAATATGTACACTCTGTACAGCAAGGAAAACTTTGTTATGCATACAATGGGAAATAAACATGTTAATAGTGTGTATGTTAGTTTCTTTCAGAAGAAATAAACTCAAAGATGACAACAAGGTAATATTGTTCGCCTTTCATTTCAGTACTGTATATTTTGGTGCATACTGTAATATTATTGTAACAAAAGTAGGATGACATTGGTGGCTCAGTGGTAGATTTCTCTCTTACCTACCATGTGGAAAGCCTGGGTTCAATTCGCACCCAATGCCCAAACTCCTGCCACTGGATGCAGTGTTGGTCACAAACCCAGGCAAAATGGGAGGGTTGCATTGAGAAGGGCCTCCAGCGTAAAACTTGTGCGAATCGGATGGTCCACTGTGGCTACTCCTCAACGGGAGCAGCCGAAAGACAAACAACAACTGTAACAAAAGTAGACATGTGATGTATGTAAAAAAAAAAACCATGAAGTTTAGTGTGTTAATTCTGATTGAAAAGCATGTATTTCATTTGTCGTAATTCGTTTCTGTTTTTGACAGATCTTTAGGCGATGCTGGCTCGTGTTTAAAAAAGCATCAAGTAAAGGCCCGCGACGATTAGAGAAATATCCTGATGAAAAAGCTGCCTACTTTCGAAGTTTTCATAAGGTAAGAACTTTATGTAAGTATTTTACTGCCTTGACATTGGTCTCCAAAAAAAGTAGAGGTTTACATTGGGTTAACAATGGAGAATGTGAGAATAGGTGAAAAGAGTCATTATGGAGTAGGAAAGGGAGGAGTGTTGTTAAGATGAACCAGTAATAGAGAGAGAGATTAGGGAAAGACATTAATATATAATAGCCAGTGCAACCACTGGGGGGGCACAATCCAGTGTCTTCTTGTACCAGTCCCAAGTCTGGGAAAGGGCATTCGATGTAAAACATTTGCCAAATCAATAACAGCACTTCGATACTGAATTTGTCATGGCTTGGGTTAACAACGACCGCCACCGGTGCTACAGGGTGCTGGTGGAAATTGAGCAACTTTTGGTCGAAGAAGGAAAGGAGAAAGGTGTGTCCATATGCAGAGAGAGAAAGGGAAAGTCAAGAGTTTAGGAGTGACAGTAGGGACTTTCAATGTTGGGACTACGACGGGGATGACAAGAGAGTTGGTTGACATGATGCAGAGAAAGAAGGTGGATATACAGTACTGTGTGTACAGGAGACCAGGTGGAAAGGTAGCAAGGCTAGAAGCTTAGGAGTAGGGTTCAAGCTGTTTTACCATGGTATGGATAGGAAAAGAAATGGAATAGGAGTTATCCTGAAAGAGGAGTTTGTATGAAATGTTCTGGAGTTCAGAAAGATTGATGGGTCTGAAGCTGGAAATTGATGGTGTGATGTGCAATGTTGTTAGTGGTTATGCTCAACAGGTAGGATGCATATTTAATTCTGGAGTGAGTTAGAAGAAGTAATGCAGTGCATTCCCAAAGGTAAGAGAGTGGTGATTGATGCAGATTTTTAATGGACATGTTGGGAAAAGGAACATAGGTGATGAGAATTTGATGGGCAGGTTTGGTCTTCCGGCCCAACACATGACAGATGGTAGTGGACTTTGCAAAGAGGATGGAAATGGCAGCATTGAATACTTTCTTCCAGAAGAGGCAGGAACATAGTGTGACATACTGTAAGAGTGGAGACAAAAGAGGTCAGCATTTGTGAGCAGCAATATGGTTTCATGCTTAGCAAGAATACAACAGATGCAGATGTTTGCTCTGGTAATGGACAGTATGACAGAGGAGGTTAGACAGGCGTCTCCATGGACTATGATGTTTGCAGATAATAGTCATTGTGCTTTGTGCTTTGTAGCGAGAGCAGGGAACAGGTGGAGAAAAATCTAGAGGTATGCTCTGGAAAGCAGAGGAATGAAAGTTAACCATAGCAAGACAGAATACAGGTATGTGAATGAAAAGGACCCATGAGAAGCTACAGGGAACAGAGGTAAAGAAGGTGCAGGACTTAAGTACTTAGGGTCAACATGACAATGGAGAGTATGGAAAGAAGGTGAAGAGGTGTATACAGGCAGGTTGGAACGGGTGGGGAAAATTGTCACTCTTATGTTACTGTATGTGATAAAAGAGTATCAGCGAGAATAAAAGGTAAGGTGTACAAGACAGCAGTGAGTTCAGCAATGCTTTACTGCTTAGAGAAAGTGGCACTGAAGAAAAGACAGGAGGCAGAACTGGAGGTAGCAGAGATGAAGATGTTGAGGTTCTCTTCGGGGAGAATGGATGGGCTCAAGAATGAGTTCATCAGTGGGACCACCCATGTTAGATGTTTTGGAGATAAAGTCCAGGAGAGGCCCGGTTGAATTGGTTTGTATATGTTCTGAGGAGAGGTTGTGAGCATTGTGAGTAGAAGGATGCTGAGGCTGGAACTGTCCTTTACCATCCATGGGTTTACCCCTTACCATCTATTGCATTGAATGTGTTTTACAAGGATGAAATGGAGACCAGACAGGTAGTACAGCTCGTCTATGGCCCACTTAATGGCAATGGCCTATCACTCAATTGCAGCATATCTTCATTCTTCATTGAAGTTCAGGTCGCAAAGAAGTGAGTTGCTGGTAAAGAAATTCTTTAGATGTTAGAACTTCTTTCATCCACTGCACATGTTCAGGTTGGCCATTCCTGGTTAAATCGGAAGCACCTGTTATTCATTGTTGGCTGAAATAGGTGCAGTCTGCTTCCACCTTCATTGGTAGCTTAAATAATCTAAGGCCAATTTGATACCCCAGGTACAGTGTCTCAGTCAACCCCAAATAGCACTTCTTGGGGACTCAGTGCTTAGAGAGATAGCACATCTGGGGACTTTCCCCAGGTGGTGAAAAGTGGTAAGTCCAGGTGCCCAAGTGTAGTCGCATAGTCTACTAGGGCCAAGGTCTACTTGTGACAGGGACATCCCTCATATACCCATGGAAACAGGTGATCGGGAGAGGCCTGCATGGCTGCTCATCCTGTGGAATGACAGACAGGTGGGCTTAGGTCACCATACTCTCTGTGTCTAGAAGCAATGGGGATAGGAACTCCTCCAACAATGAACCACTTGGTTAGAGGTGGTACTGAAAGTTTCTCCCAGAGGACACAACCTTGTGACCCAGAGTTCTCAAGCTGGAAAGGGTCAAGGTGGTTCTGAATTGGTGTGCATGGGCTCATAACACTGGTTTTCTGCTTCCATGGACCAATCTGGAGGGCCTCAGATGTGACTCAGGTAAATGGCATGGTGGGCTCCTGCTTGAGAAGCCTTTCTGGAAACCTACTGTAGATGTTTTGAGGCTTTTCTATCATGCCTGAGAGTCAGGATAGGCTCACAGTCCAGGGCTTTGATCATCTCTTAGGTTGGGGGCCTGCATTGTAATGGCTTCTCTCACCTCAGCTGGAAGGGAGGACAGGAACCAGACAAGGGCCACAGATTTTGTTACTGCTCATGCTGCATGCCAGTCAGCCTCCATCCTGTTGCAAGGTCTGACTTGTAAACTCACTGGTGAAACTCCATGGGCAGTGGATTCAGGAAGCCCACACCATGGCAATATTAGTGCTCTTTTATTTAACGCTGTGAAGAAGGGGAGTGAGGTATTGTAGAGGTATGGGTCATGTGGTGGTGAATTGTCCTGTGCATGGCATAAAGGTTGGTGGTGGAGGTTGGCTGGCGAGGTGGCACGGTTCAGGGTCATCAGTGACAGGCCGAGAGGGAATGTGAGAAATCTAATTCGGCGGTCAATGTCCAGCGGCAGCATTATATCAGCAGGCTGCTCGGCGTTAGATGTGCCTCAGTGGAGTTAATATGTTTAAGGCAGAGCACACACTGCATGAGAGGAGCATTTTGCACACTTGTCTGACAGTTTGGTGTATTTTTTGTAGGAGAGACAAATCGCAGTGGGTAGATCATTATGTGCTGCCAGACGTGCCATTAGGCCGTCCAAAACACAGGAAGTTCTGAATGGGCACTCTTTCTGAATGGGCGCTGACTGAGGAGTAACATTACTTTTGGCCGTGCTGGCTTTAAGCCTGCCATCACACCAACCTAGCCGCCTATAGCTCTTTCATGCATTTAACTTCTGAGTTGGGTTTTAACTTCACAGACACATTTTGGAGACCAATAAGATTTATGTAAGCCTGTTAAAATTAGTTGCTTAATAGATCCACTTTAAAAAGCTACTTATTTAGATTTCCTCATTTCACATATGGCAGAGCTTATTGTTTAGTGCATAATATTATTTATTATTCCATTAGGAAATGTTTGCATAAATGAAAACAGTTACAACATTATTTTCTTTCTCTTTTTAAATGTTTCAGTTAATGTGCAAAATTAACAGGCGATAAATATGCTGAGCACTTTACAGTAATGCTGCTTCTCTTTCCACCTAGCAGTAATTATGTAAATTATACTTTACAGTGTGATATAAATGCAAAACCTTATCAATAAATCTCTATTAAAAGTCAGTGTTAAATCCATGAGCAGTCATATTCTATAGAAACAAGAAGGTTTCCAGATCTATAAGTCTATGTCTATACATTCCTCTACTGAGCCATCTCTCTATTCTTGTTTCTTTCCAACAATCTACTTGTTTGTCCATCTGTCTCTGTCCACGTACCCATTCTTCTATCCAGTCATCTATCTGTCCATCCATAATCTATTAATTCACCTATAAATCTGTCCATCCATCCCTCTATCCATTCATCAACCTATCCATACTTCCATCCATTCATCTGTTTGTCCATCCATTAATCCATCTATTTACATGTACAGTATGTCTAAATGTGTCAATCTGTCCCACAATCCATCCCTCCATCAATCTATTTATCCATTCTTTCTTCTACCCATTCAACGGTGTCAATGCACCTGTATCCATTTGTATATCAATCAGAACATTCATCCAACTACTGTATGTCTACATTTGTCCATCCATCTGTTTGTACAAATCTATCTGTTAATCCACAGCGTGTATGTATGTGTGTGTTTGTATGTGTGTTTGTGTGTCAGTCCATCCACTCTTCCATCCCTCCACGCAAGCAATTCATCTATCTATTTGTCCTTCCATCGGCCAAAAAATTCATCCATCCATCCAGTCATCCATCCATCCATCCAGCCATCTATCCAGCCAGCCAGCCAGCCAGCCGGCCATTCTTGGTAATGCAGGCTTATGAACATTTTTATTTAAGTTTTCTGAGAGAATAAATAGCCATTTTTCTAACTTGTCTCTTATTTTAACTTTTGATCAGTAAAAGCTTTTTAATTAAATCTCAACAAAAGGTTGCCCTTAAAATCACCTAAAATACAGTGAGTGATAGATTAGTTGCATCCTACACCTAGAGTTAGTCGGAAACAACGACTTAGAAAAACAAATGCAAAAATAATTCACACTTGCGAAAAACAATTGTAATGAATAAGACTCTGGTGAGACTTTCGAGCCTCTCTTGTGGGTATGTAACTTATAAACATGACATTTCAACACTGTAATTTTATTTTATTTTTTCTTCATTGTGCTATAATGGCTCCTACTGGAGACATTATATCAAGTTGTAGGTTTTATAACTAGGAATTACCTCACTTTTATTGTTAAGGAAGATGAAGGTAAGAGAAGAAGTTTGCTTGAAGGGGAAAAGAAGATGCAAAATGCAGAATAGCAGATTTAACTTGAGCCGATGCAGCATCTTTGTAGCTAATGTTTTTGACATTTATCTAAAAAAAAAAAAAAAAAAACAATTTAGTTTTAGAACCAAACAAATACCGCCCTGCAATAACAGCCTTGGATCTTTTATGAAGACACTGTGAAAAAGATATAATTTAGCAGTAGAATAAAAAAAAAAAATTGAGGCCGGTTCACTCTCTGGTGAGCTGGGATTCAATAGGTGGTGAATGCAGGGATGAACAAGAGAAGAGCAATTGCAGATGTAATCAATTGACCATGATGGATCAGCAGTACACAATAGAAGAGGAAGGAAGTCCAGAACCATGAAGGATTCACAGTGTGTCAGCGAGATTAGGCTACAAGTCCATGACAGATCCTCAATTGCGTGTAACAATGATGTAGATAGTAAAAGCAGAGTATTTTCTTCCTTGAGTTATAATTAAAGTGCAAAAAAAAACATCTGCAGGGGTGTTTTGTCACTGCGGAAGTTTGTTCAGATATTTCGCACAGTTGAGCTTTGAGGGAATATAGCAATCATGTTGAAAGGTCCCACTGAAAAAGTGCCTAACGAGACAGACACAGTTGCCTGAGGTGGTTTAACGACAAGCAACACTCTGAGTGCACCAAAATGTCAAGTTATAAACATGGTGGTGGTGGTGGTGGTGGTGGGGGGTGGCAGGGAAAAAAACATGCTCAATGACGCTGCAAGACTTTGGAAACTCATAGACCCATGATGGAAATGTTTAAACACTTTATACCTTTATGCACTGCTGAGAATGTGGCTGCGAGGGAAACATATTCTGCAGAGAGAACATGTCAAATCTAAGTTATATCAGCTTTATGAGATGATTTGTTCTCCACTTTATTTACTTGTGGATTCTCTCTAGACTGCACTCTTGAAATTCACCTGGTTTTCAATGTCCTTGCAAGTCTTAGTGTTGTCAAACTTTTTTTTTATTCATATCTCGAATGTTTGGCTTGTGAGTGGTGTACGCACACTAAGGAAACTTACTGAGAAACCCATCCATCCATCCATCCATCCATCCAGTATCTTTATCTTGTATTTACTTGTAGCATGATTACTCCAGCCATGTAGGTGGCCTGGTGGCATAATGGATAGCACTGTGGCCTCGCACCTACTGTACAGGGTCATGGGTTTGATTCCTGTCTGTGTGCATAGAGTTTTTTGTTGTTGTTGTTGTTGGGTTCCTCCCCCAGTCCAAAAACATGTAGATTAGTAAAATTGGCATTTCCAAATTGCCTGTAATGAGTGTGTGGGGGTGTGTATGTGTATGCCCTGTGATGGATTGGTGTACCCATGCACAAAGCCTCCTGGGATAGGCTCCAGGCCTCCTCAACCTTGTATACAGTATAACCCATATAGAAGATAAATGAAAAGATGAACTCCATCCATCTGCATAACCATCCCTACATGAATCCATCCATCCATTCATCCAAACAATATTTCAAATGTTTCACTTGAGCAATCTGTAAGAGAGCTGTACAACCATCCATCTTTCTGTCCATCTATCCAAATAATATTGGTGTTACAAACATTACAACTTGACATGAGTAGAGTTTTCTGACCATCCATCTACTTATTCATTTATCTATATGTTCATCCATCTCTTATTCCGTTCAACCGTATATCCATCGATCCATCCATCCATCCATCCATCCATCCATCCAATTTTCCTGTATATCCATACTATGATCTTTTGCTGGGGCGCGCCACAGACACGAAATATTATGGAAAAAGGGTAGTTTTATTGAGAAAATGTGCAAAGGAAGGGGTGGCAGGGAAGAAAGGACTGAGGATGTGCACGTGCTGGTCTGCACAGCTGGCAAATAGGCACTCAGTGGGTGAGCAATAGCCATGGCAGAGTGGCAGAAATGGTTCTCAGACAGAAGCTCTTCCAGATTCCTCGACAGCACATTCTATAGTCGTGGCCAGCCGGGCACGTCCAGCACTCTTTCGGCCCAGCCTCAGGAGTAATTCAAGCACGAAAATCCAACGTCTGGGTGGCTTTCCTGGCCAGGAACAGGGGCATTACGTCAAAACAGCGGCCTTTTCTCTTTAGGCGGCTGTGTTGTGATGGCTGGTTTTCTATGAAGCTGGAAGTGCTGGTGCAGCTCGTGCAGTTCTTCAACGCTTGTATCCTGGCAGGCGGTTAAACAGTGAGATAATTCTACACACCTTTATAGCCCATGGGGCATGTGGCATGGCCCCTTTCACGTGCCACTCTCCTTGCTGCTAGCATGTGATGACGGAAGCAGAGTGCAGACAGCGGCTCTCGCATGCTCCTCACAACGATGCGCTTGGCAGTCAAGCACCACGTCGCATTTTAAAGAGCGGAGCAAGCCTGAGGTCCATTGATGAATGTTTGCTGCCAGCCATGCCAGATTTAGCAACCCTGCCCTTTTACCCACCTGCAGAATGGAAGGCCGTCTACTGTACATACTGAGCTCTTTAAAGAGAGTGAGGGGGAAAAAAAAAGATCTGGGCGAACTCCCGTCACTTATGCATCTGTGACAATACATATAGACTTAAATCTTTGACTCGTGAGTTAGTGTGTGAAACACAGCAAGAGATATTCCTCCCTCCAACCATATCCATCTTTATTTCATTATTCCATCTGTTTATCAATCCTTCCATGGATTTTTGCATACATACAGTATATATCCCTACCTTCACCAATATATATATATTTTTGTATAATATGGACCTGCACGCTGATGTCATTTCCTTTTAACTTCAAATTTAAGGCTTCTTTAAGGCAATTCTACAAACTTAGATTTACTGGATAATCAAGTAAATCAAGGATAATCAGTGTATAGTCTAAGAGTAGAGCACATAGTAAGCAATTTGATTCTTTTTTTCTCCTGTTCTAATCTTGTTTTTACCAAATGTAATGCTACATATTGAATTAAGTTGAATTAACATTCACTTGGCATAACCAGTCCTGACTGCAATTAAATGGACATGGTGATTGATTGAGTTTGAGTTATTGCCCTCTGTTCTGGTCTGGCATTCGGGTGCTATATGAAGAATCAAGAGGTTTAGAAACTCATTTATTCCTCTGGCCATAAAAACACTTTGCTCTCTATCAAATTGATCGATGTGATGGCATTGGGCTTTTGTGATATAGAGGCATCACTTGATAATGCAGTCTGACTTTCTTATTTTAGAAACTGTCATGTTGTGTCTGTGGTTCTTTTTTTTTTTTGTCATCGCTGCTCAACAAATACAAATTCACCAATTTATTCACACAGTATCATGTTCCATTTAAATAGAATGGTATCATGGTATTGTCCGGGAAAAAAAAGAAGAAAAAAAAAACAGCCACGACATCATTTAGAACCCTTTATTTTAAAAAATGTAGCAATAGTAATGAAATGTTAGACATTATTGCAGTATAAAAAGAAAAAGTCATACTGGTACAGTACATGACCTATATGGTAGAGTATATTCTAATAAATTATGTTGAATTATATTATCGCTGTGCACATTTTCCAAAACTATGATTTTTCTTCTGATTTGCCAAAGTGTGAGCTGTGCCGTCTGCTGCGAGTGTGACTAATATAAGCACACACACACACACACGCACACACGATTTTACACCCCCAAAGTCCCCAGTTGGCAGGAAATTCAACATCTGCTGTCAAAATGTTTCTGTAGAGCAGAGTTTGTGGGAAATGCAGCTGAACTTCTGTTTTTAGATATTTATTATTATTATAATTTTTTGTTGTTCAGAGAAGTTGAAGCTGGATTTTGTCACACGTAAAGTAAAGTGCATAGGGTTTCTATGTCCCTGAGGTAGTTGACACTGCATATGAAACAAAAACATTTATTATTCTTTTAAACACTTTTATGCTGTCGCTGTCAGATTTGAAGCAGCAGTGAAGTGACTTCTCTGTAAATACCACTCTTCTTTTTTTTTTTACCTTACCATTTAATATTTTCTTGGCTCATGGTATATTGTGACACTCTTTCCTACCGTAGTTTGACATTTAAATTTGAATGCATTATAAAAATCAGCCAAAAACATTTTTATTCAGTCAATATGTTTTTTTAACAATTTAAACAGATCTGTTATTTAAAACAGTTTGAGTAATTAGTTATGAATCTGAAAAATCTTTTTGATCAGATTTTTTGTATATACAGTAATGTATATACAGTAAAGTGCCCTCACTCACGAATTTTCACATCAACAATTGAAATTTTGCAAGATATTGGCATGGGCATACAGAGCATTTTTGAAATTTGAATGTACGAAATGAACGCCAGTTAAATTGCATGTATGTCCAGGAACCGTTCAAAACTTGTTTGCATCAGTGGATTTTATTTTAGATTTTATGTCCTATTTTAGTTGATTTAAATGTCTTCCAAAATGTTTTTCATTATTTTTATATGCAAAAAAATAAAAAAAGATTTTTTTGGGGGGAAAGAATTTTCGCCCTTAAGAACTCGCCTTCATTGGAATTAAATTCGTATGCCAAGCTCGTTCGTAAGTCAAATTTGTTCATAAGTCCAGGAAACATTGTCTAGGTAGTAGGATACTACTACCAACACAATTGGCTATACAGCACACAGTAAGCTAACATGTTTATTCTCCATGTCAGCAGAGGTCCCTGTTCCCTATACTGTATATGGAATCATTTTCACAGGTTCCTGTTTGCTTGCCGTATAAGGAAATTGGCTGATTAATAACTTATTCTGTATTGTAGGCTTGCTTATCGCTATATAACCTTCAGCAAATAGAGCCTGGAAGTCATTCCGAGTCACTTGTATTGCACAATACTGATCACAGTGAATATCACGGAAAATAATAAACAATGGGGTTATGTGTTTACAGACCAAATTTTATTTGGATTATATTCATAATACAAGGTTTTGGTTCTTTTATACATGTACAACAGTAATTTTGCAATGATAACTATTTTACACTCGTATATTATGCAGCTGGTAAAAACCGTAGTATTCTTGCAACTGCAACAAACAACCTGCACAATCCTTTCAGCTGATGCACATACCATGATGATTACATCATCCCTTTTTCATTGTCTTTTGTTCCCTTTTTTATTCTTTTCAGTAATGAGTTTTGTCATTTACTTGCGTAGATAACTGAGCTGCACAACATCAAGAACATTACCAGAATGCCTCGGGAGACAAAGAAACATGCCGTGGCAATTATCTTCAGCGATGAGACGTCAAAGACATTTGCCTGCGATTCAGGTAAACGATCTCTCTATCCTTACAAAAGTATTGCACATTACCATTATCCTAAAAAGAGAGAGAGAGGGAGAGAGAGAGTGCACATCTAATGGTTGAACAAATCAAATTTATCTTTTGAGTAAGTCAGAGTAAATGCCAATTGAGCTATTATAAACGTATTTAAAATATGAAAAAAAAGCAATAATTGAATACATCGAAGCACCTAATACAATAAACTACTTGGTGTAGTAAAAGATTAAAGCAGCTCTCAAATCAAAATGAATATAAGGTAGAAAGCTTTCTCAGTACACCGGAGAGATGGTCAGACTGCTTGCTTCACATCATCATCATCATCACTGTTGAAACACTGGCCTCCCAGGAACTCATTTAATGCCCCTTTCCTTTAATGGAAAAATGGTTTGAACACCAAAGGCATTCTGTTTTTGTAAGACGAGGCACAACCTTATATCACTAGGATGGACTGAAAAAATGTCCTACCTTGATGGTATCCCAGCACTGGGATTAAGTGCATTAGTGTAGCAAGGTATTATAGAGAGAAATGAAGCTTGTTTTTACTCTCATAACTGTGTTCTGTTATTTTGCACAATCAAAAGTCCCAGATTGACATGAACACCACTCAAAATAAGTACTGTGTAATAATCAACCAGATTAGATTTCAACCACTAGCTAAATTTCCATCAACGATTCTTTGAATGTGCATCACAGATCCCTTAGAAGCCAGTCCCCACATTGGGGACCACTCAATCATTCATTAATCCAGATAATTCGAGGAACGAGTCAGTAGAAAACTGCTTGATATTCCAATTTTTCTTGTAGCTAGCTAAGCTATATTGTTTGCTAAACTTTGGACCACGACGTGCAAAACCACGATTGCATCAGATTGCAACATTGCGCACCAAAGGGAAAAGGAAGTCTTCTTTCCTGATGTCTACACATTAAATAATAAAATAAAGTTAAATATACTGTAGTTGCATGCACTGATGAGCGGGCCCAAGCACCTTGCGCTATCGCCTCCTGTGCCACGCCCAAGGCCCATCTGCTCAGGCGTCCTACTTGTAGCAGATTCCAACCTGTATGTTAATCCTTCATTCATTCATTTTCTATACCGCTTTATCCTATGATCAGGGTCGCGGGGGGCCTGGAGCCTATCCCAGG